>JANHFX010020221.1:7594-30093 GCA_027560015.1 Chloroceryle amazona
TTTTCTTTTTTTTCTTCTTTTCTTTTTTTTCTTAACTTTCTAGCATCCACACTAAGCACAGCCAGTCGATATTTCCTCACTGCTCCTCTTATGTGGTTGACAGACAAGGCATTTTATAGAGAGGTGATTTCAGCTGGTTGAGTTACACCGAGAGGAATTACAAAGATAGCCCTAAACAAATATGCAAATTCTCTCTTTTGTTATTCATAGGATCCTCCTATTCAAGTACTTAATATTTTTATTACCTTATTCACATAAATACCAAATGTTTTTTCTGAATGTTAGCATGGAAGATTACCTTTTGGCTCCAACAGCCACCCAACAAAATATTTTGCTATTTCATTCTTGGCAAACACTGATTTGTGGAACTTAAACTTTGAGAAACATGTCGCTTTTGACACTTCCTTCTGAAAAGACTTAAATCCAGGATTAAGGCTCTATTCATCAGGTGGCTGAGACTATCCAGAGAGCAGCACAATAATCCATTAGTTGGGCTTTCATATTGGATGTGACACAGCTGGACAGGGACCTGAACTCCTTCATAAGTGGAGGCTTTAGGCAACTAGGAATTGAATCCCTCTTTCTTCACTTCACCTCTTGTTCCTTGCTCATATAAAAAAAGAATATTTTTTTAAACAGAGGATAAAAATCATTCTCTAAAGATTATGTGCCTTAAAAGCCAAAGGATCAACTGCATTATCCTCTCTTTCAAGCCATTCGAGTAGCCTGTTTCCCACTCCCTGAGGAGGTGCAGGGGAGTCAGAAGACCACTCAGCTTTATAGTCTTCTTCCCCATTGCAATGGGTAGGTGAAGAGCCTCGAGTTCCCTGTCTTTGTAACACTTTCCTCCAACCCTGGTGTGTCATCCTGCCTCTTTGGACAGATAATCCCAATATGATTATTATCCCTCTCCCCCTTCCCATTAGATCCTCCTTTCTTCCAGTGCAGGAGAATGCCTTTAGTTGTGTAAGTCTGGTTAGACAAAGAAGCCAAAACTCAGCAAAGTTCACAAGTGCTTGTTCCTAGGTGAGGTAGGGAAACTGAACACTCACATACGATGTGTACAAACATGCGTGGCAGCTGCTTGAGAAGCAGAGTGTGACACACCATGTAGCATGTTCCTCACCATGCACAGCATGGGGGTATAAGTGTGGAAAGTTCTTCATCCGAGAGGGAAGAAACGGAGGGAAAGGTGGAGCTGAGAAGGAAGGTTAGGAGCACTCTTCTCCTTCTTACTATTTTCAGCACTGCTGCATCCAGTTTGTGTTTAGATATGAGCAGCTGTCATCTCTGTGCCTTTTATGTCTTCGTAGGAGTCACTCATGAGCTGGCATATCCTTGTGCTCTCCCCAGGTCTGGCTGCTGCTTGAAAACCTTGTTTCAGCCCAAGAATTGCCTTTCCTGTGCTCATAATTTTACTGCAAATGCTCAGCAGTAATTTCATACACTTTCTCTTGAGCAGTTTTGCTTTGGCTCATCTAGTTTTGAATGCTGGTAGGTTTTATAGGGATGCTTTTAGTCAATGTTTCAAATGAATACAATGTTTCCTTTAAACCCCAAGTATATTTGAGGTTCATCAGGCCAAAAGAGAAATACAGTGACTAGTGAATTGCTGACATGGTGGACAAAAAAAGCTATTTTAAACCACATGGATCCCATACCAGAATGATTCCATAGCCCAGCTGAGGCAGAGAGAACACTAACAGAAGGAGAAAAAAGTGACTTGGCAGAACACCAGATGTGATGAAACCCCAGAGGCAGGAGAGCTTGCAGAGCCTCCGGGATATTTAGGTTGAAGCTGGAGGGGATATGAAGCTCCCAGTGTCTTTGCAAGCAAGGTTTGACAGAGACCAGCGTGCAGCAGGGGAGGAAGGCTGCGAGTGGAGTGTGCCACACCAAAGCAGCAGCTAGATTGCAAGGTCTGTAAAGATGCTGCAGCAGAAGGAATGAATAAGAAGAGTTGGAGCACTGGCCCTGTTGATCATGCAGTTTGTTGTGCTCAGGAAGGTGAGAAAAGGAAGCTGGAGAATTCCTCCAACACCAAACTACTCCTCACTCCATCCCTTCCTCTAGATCACCCTGTGTTTTTAGCTGCCATAGCTCATCTGCCATTACTTAACTGTCTCTTCTCATCCCAAAGGACCAGGCATTCAGTGTAATGCCGACAGAGTCCATTTTCCCAAAAGTTATTGGCAATGCTTTCAGCTCACAAAACAGTTTCCCGTACTCCTCAGCAGGGAGCCTGCCAGCGTTACTTTATAATATAGAGCATCCATCTTTCTTGGGAGGGATGGGATACAAAAAGAGGATTTAGCCTTCTGCAGTCTTTTTATTTGCCTGATGTTTTTTCCAAAGCACTTTTAAAATAGAGAGTAGTCAGAGGATTACCGTGCTAGCTAACTCAGCTGCCTGTAAGCAATATCTCTGCTGGAGCTTTTAGCACTTGTTTCATGAAGGGGAGAGGTGCAGACCAGACCATTTATCCTGTTTTCTTGGAAAGTACCCTAGTGTCTCAGGCTTCAGGCAGGTCTTCTAGAAGGAAAAGTGACCTCGAGCTGAATGGCTGAAGGACATGTCCCAGAGCGCTGCCTACAGACTGCTCATCCAATAGCAAAACAGGGTATAAATGCAAGACAAGCCCTTGTTTCTTAGGTGACAATTTGTACACTTTGATGTCAACCCTATAAATCACAAGCACTTTGTATTGAGGTCATTGGCATGGGATTTAGGCTTTTATTTTGGTTTTAAGACCTAGGTCCTAAAGGAACACCACAGGGAATACTTTATCCCATGCAGGATAGTTCCATCCAAAGCATTTGTTATAGGCCAGGTAAATTTCCTTCTCCATCTCTGTTCCTAAATTAAGAAATATTAAAGAGGACTTGGAACAATTCCTTCTAAGCTGTGCACTTGTCCTGTGCCACTCAATCTCTCTCCTGGTTTCAGTGTTTCTTTTTTTTTTGTTTTATATATTTGTAATGTGATTAAACATGTTATTGAAATGTTAGAAATGTTACTAAACTCTGTAAATGTTATTAAAAAGTAAATCTTAAAGATACACTCAGTCTGAAACAGAGCCATGAATCACCATTCCCCCTGCAGGCTGGCTCTCCATCTGCAGTCCTGCCAATTCCTGTAGCTTCACACAAGCACAGCCCCTCTGTCCCACTTCCAACCATCTGCACGTAAAATCATCCTGTTTGCAAAAAGCAAGGGGAATTATTAAGTTAGATGCAGAACTGCACATCTATTGATTGGATAACAGAACACACAGCGCTTTCCAGAGATGCCTCTCTGCGAAAATCGGGTGTCTAGAATAAAAACAGAGAGGTTGGCCTGGCTGTCCAATGCAACCCAGCAGGAGCAGTGTTGTGAGCTCAGTTGTTGTGAGCAGTGTTGTGCTCAGTGAGCACAAGAGAGCACCCCTTCTGCTCCCTGGCACAAGAAGCAGAGCCTGGAGATTCCCTTAAAGCGCTGAACACGCCACAGGGTGAGTTTCCAGAGAGGAGGCATCTTGGACGTACCTCTCTAGAGTCATCTTACACATGACATGATTCCACTAATTTTAGAGCAACATGATGCCTATTATGATGCATAAAGTGCCAATAATGTCACCGGAATCAAGGCCAATGTGGTTGCCCAAATCCTGAAGCCTCGTGAGGGAGGTAAGCCCAGGCTCATGATCCAGTCTGACCATCGCACTCAGCAGCAGGGAGGACTGTTTGCAAGTTATCGTAGTTCATGGTAGGAAATCTCTTCCCTGACAGAAAGCTGGAAGCAGTGATGCAGCAGCTTCAAGGAACTGCTAAAGAAAGACAGGACCAGCCCTGCACCCCTTGACCAGCCACATAGACACCTCAGTTCTTTTTGCTTTCAGCTGAAGGCATGACTGGGCTGAAGCAGCACAGAAGGGTGCCCTGGAAACTCAGTACTGTTTCCTGTGCTCGCTCTGCATAACTGAGCTGTTCTGAAAAACCTCGAATGTTCTTTAATTCTCTAATACAATGAACTTTAAACAGGGCAGAACTCTTTTCCTCCCCAGAAGCCCTCATGGTCCCATCCTCACAAATCCTGTTTTCTTTCCTACTTCAACATATAAATCGATGGCTAAGCTATCCCAACAAGTCTCCTGAGAAATACTGGTGCTTGTCTTAATGGCTGTGCTTGCAGGACTCTGTGCTACCATTTGCAAACATGTGGGTGCATGTGTATGTGTGCAAGTGGAGTGGAATGGGGCAGGGGTGTGTGTGTTCTGGCAGCATGGAGTTCAGAGCTTTGCAGACAGTCCTGGAGGGGCTCTGATGTTTTCCCTGCTTCTCTTGAAAAGTAAAGTGATGGCTGGAAGTGTGATTCTAAAATAAGTGGCAGGAAGACACAGCAGGAGTAAGGGAAACACTGTCATTCCCTTGGGTGGTGCATGTGTCACCTTCCCCTACCCCTCCACCCCAGCCCCTTCTATCTCATTTCTTTAAATACATGCAGGAATTTGAGAGAGGTAGGAGGACGTGGCTTGGCTTTCTTTCTACCCCTCCTCTTTCTTCACTGTAAATTCTTCAACAGGCCCAAGAGACTAAATTGCTTTTTCAAGTTTTATCAGCAAGAAGGCAGCCCAGCAGAGTTACAGTTCAGTGCTCAAAGATTGCCTTCATGTTTAGCAAGAAGCTTTCAGGCAGCAAATAAATAAATATATCTGCTGGGAGGGGTGACTCCCCTTCCTGATGGTATAGAATTTGCATTTTGTGGATGAAACTCATCTCCATGATGCATTGCTAAGTTTCCAATCTAGTCTTAAGCAAATTGCCTTCTGTATTCAGGGCCATAAGACGACCTACCTCAATCAGGACATGGGAGAGATGTGCTGGACCATGGAGACAGCTCCACTTAGCACAGACTATTCCACAAGGCACTATCCGAAAATGACAATTTGGACTTTTCAGGTACACATCATCTCATTGAAAAAATAATTTTTTAAGCCTGCTTTGTGCCAGAAAGTTTCTTCTTTCAGTAACATCAGATGATGTTTCACAAGTCCTGATTTTCAATGAATAGCAAAAGGAAAAGGCAGGGGGGGAACACTGAAAAAAGTATAATGTGACCACATACATGTACATGGGATGATTTCTGACAGAGAGTTAGAGAAAAGGAATGCCTCCAGAGAATGTTAGTAAAAAGCAAGGAAAAGAACATTTTCCTTGAAAAATAAAATCAGGAATTTGCAACATTAGCTTTTGGCTATTCCACTTCATTTCAGTAGGTTTCGAGCTACATTGTCCTTTCAGGGAAGAATTCCAGCCTCCCTGTGGTAAAGCCCTGTTTAGGGTATACAGCATGGCAACTTCTGGTTCCTCCTTTTGATATCAAACCATTTTGCTTCCCCACTAAAAACTAAAAAAGGGCTTAAGAAGTGCACAGCAAAGTGCAGCTCATCATCTCTTTGAAAGAAGTTTTCTTTTCCAAAAAGAAACCTTGCTATCTTTTGGACAAGTGGGTGTGCTGTGTTATAACCCACTCCTTTTCCACAGCCTTTTGTGGAGCCAAGTGCTGAATGCCCTAGTGAGATGGTGGTGCTAGGGGAAGTCATGGCAGAGGGCAGCTTACAACTCTGTGACACCTCTGGCTATGTAGTTGGTGGCTAAATAGTCTCACTTGCAGCAGCCCATCCCTTGGAGGCATCTAATGTACTGCAGAGGGATCTGATTTGCAATAACATCCCGAGGTTAGTTAAGATTAATAAAATGGTCCCCATCTGCCCTAAAGCATTAGGTTTGACATTATATTCCAGCAGCTAAGCACAGTCCTTCAAGATGCTGGTTGAGACCACTGGCACATTCAGGTTGACATTTCTATGCCAGTTTTAATTTTCATAGAATCATTTAGACTGGAAAGATTATCGAGTCTGACCATAAACCTAAATCCCGTCAAGTCCACCACTAAACCCTGTCTCTAAGCACAGCATCTACAAGAAGATAGAAACTGTAACAGAAAGAAACAAAGATGTCCATCCTCTGTTTCTGAAACCATAGCAACATGCCCACTTTCAGAAGGGATGAAAGCCACACATGAAGTCATACTCAAGGACAAAAGTCTAATTATGCCCACACCCCTGATCTGACAGGTTAACAAGGGCAGAGAAAACACTCTGAGCTCAATTTTGTGACCTTCACCGTAGAAGTGATCCTGCAAGAGGGTTTTGTACCATGGGCTAGCAGGTTTGCAGTGTGTAATTGCAGGGTTAGGATCAGTTCAAATCAAGAGAGCTTTCCTCACTTGGGGTTTGAAGAGGAAGAACCCCAAGATAGAAGTGTTATATAAGCAATCCTTCCGCCCAAGGGTACACCCACAGCAAGAGTAAATGGACCCACAATGAGACCAAGAAAGCATCAACTGTTCTTGCTACCTGATAATCACCAAAGGTCACAGGTGAGAGATTTTCTCCTCTGTTGATCCAGAGTACTTTCCTCCCACCCAGGATGCTTTTGGTCAGCTCTGATAGATGCTCAGACACAGGAATGAGATTCCCCAAGGAGCTATGCAGTGTACTTGGTAGCAATCCAGCTTTTGATACTGAAGATAATATTTATTGCTTAGGGAGAAAGAGCTCATATTTTTTCAGCTCCTACCTAGACTGACCTAGTTGGGTTTAGCCTTGAAGTATAAGAATGTAGCAAAGTGCCTTTAAAGATTAAAATCGATTTCACATTTTACAGCTTTGCTGTAAAGCCTTGGGCTGAAGTACAATTTGCAGTTATAATTACAGTATTTTAAATACACAGTTCTTACTTGTAGCCTTCACTATTCAGGCTCAGATACCTCTGGACGTGTGACCTCAGCATTTTATTCAAGTGTTCTCTCCGTAATAACCTCATTAAAGACTGCATCAGGTAAAGCTGAAGCTCACATTCCTCCTATTCTCAATTACCTGCAAAGTCTTTTGTACATATAAGCTCCAGGGGCCAAATACACAAGGGGCTTCTCCAAGACTTGTCAGACACTGCCATGTGAAATTATGGTATTCGCAGGTTATTCTTGTTCTTCTGAACCTGCTCTTCAGCATCCTCCAGGACAAGATTTATTTACTTTGGTCACCCGCTTGTGACCGCTAATGTAAGACTCTGACCTTGGACACGGCTATCTGAAGGAAAGCACAGCGTGGCTTTTATAAGCTTTGAGAGCTGTGTGAAGCCAAGAGTCTTGAGGCACTGGAGTCAGTATTGCATGTGAGGATGTAAGGCTGGGGTCTGGAGCACTCTTGAGCTTTGCCTGCATTTTCTTACCTACACAGCACGTTGCTGCGTTCCAGACTATAAGCAAATATTGTCAACTGAGCAGTTCAGGTACCAGTGTGAGCCCAAGACTTCAGTTAGATGAAGCCTTAACAGTCAATAGGTCAGTTGCCTGAACTGAAGATAATATTTTATTTATTCCAGTGTAAGCGCTGGAAACTGCTTTATATATCCCTGGATATTAAAGGATAACCTCTGCAGCAGTTGAGTTTACACATGCATTCAGTCTAGCTGGTACTGAGTAATTGAGAAGGACCTGGAGAAGGAACAAGTTCTGTATCTGCCTGGATGTTTCAAACAGAAGGACAAAGTACAAAGACAGAAGAGGCATATGAAGTGTTAATAGCAATGCCTGTACTGGATTTATAGGTATTTCCAGAGAGCTGAACAAGCAGTTACAGATGGGAGAATGTGGAGCAGGATACCAAGTCTGTTTCATTGGCTTAAATTGCTGCAGATGTAACCAGTTGCAGGAGAACAGCTTCCCTGACATACATTTCTCCATCTGTAAAACAATGGGTTTAAAACACAGATTCCAGTAAGAGAGAGCTACCTTGTGGGAGTCACTGCTTTAGGACAGACAGACTCTGGACTCCTCCAGCTCCCCTGCCTTAAGACATTACAAATGCTACCGAATTTATCAGTCATATTTCTGAGTACTTTAAAAGGTTTAGTTTATCTGGATCTGCATTTCTTCTTTGTGTGCATGCCCTGTATATCCCACCTGCTATGTGAGCACAAGAGGCATACAGAAAATTCATGCCAGGAATCAGAAAAGCTCCCCAGCTTCTGTTCGTGTGCATGTGTGTGTCTGCTCTTGTGTGTGTGTGCGTGTGCAGGGGCACATTACTCCGTGGAAACTTTAACTGGACTTTCAATCCCCTATAAGGAAGTAGAGCCAATGGATTTGTTTACTAGACTCGGTCACGGAATAGTTAGTATTAGACGAGTCCATTGCAAGTTGTGTGCTTGCACAACCATGCAATGAACAGGTATATGCTATCTTGACTCGATTTGCACTTCAATGAGAAGCTCTGTAATGCAAAGTGATATTAAACTAACCAGTGTAATGTGGGCTTTAACCTTTAATTGGGAACCTGGAATGGTTTCAGCTCAGCTTGGATGGACTTTCAGCCTATGAACTAAACCAGGGCAACTTCTCAGTTCCTCCCACAATGTTGCTGGAGTGTAATTTCAGCATGGTATTCCTCACAAGCTAACTCCCGAGTACACAGTCCAATCTGGTGCATATATAGACATGATCAGGAATTTGCTAAGTCATTAAAGTTGTCTGCTTTTATGATATAAAATCACGGCACTGAGGCAAGCACAATGTTTTCACCTCAAGCAGTTCTTCAGTAATGAACGTTAACTGTACTGTAATGGTTGCATTACTGGACTTCTTAATAATTCCAGAGAACATCTGATATGCACCAGTGTTGGAAAAATGGCATCGTAAGGTATAGTACTTGTTTGCTTTCCACAGTACATAATCACACTGCCAATAAATGGCCAAGACTTCTCTATGCTCCTCATGTTTAACAAACCTGCGCTATGCTTTTCCACCACTGTCTCCCCTCTCGGTTGAAGAGTCCAAATGCATTTTGTATAGTGCATAGGGAAAGCTATTCAATGCCTTTGATTATTTTGCTGACTTTTGCAGAACCTTCTCTGATTCTGCGATCTCTTTCTGAGACAAAGAGAGTCTCTAAAGTGCAGGTGCACAATGGATTTTCTAATGGCATAAAGATATTTCCTGTTGTGATTGCTGTCCTATCCTCAAAACATCTAGCTCCTTGATTGCTTTTGGCTACTGCTGTAGCCTGTACTGACATTTTTGTAGTGCTATCGATTATTACCTAAGGATCTCATTCCTGATGGTAATAGACAGCTCAGAACCCATTATTATATCCATAAAATTAGGATTTTATCCCAATATGCATTGCTTCAAATGCTGTTACTTTACACCCAGTTGCTTGTTGTAGTGGAGGGGGGGGTGGGTTACAGTGTTTCATAGTCATGGTTTCTGTTACTTAAAATAATTTAGCATTAGCAGACATCTCACAATTAATTCTCTTTTTCTAGATCATTTATGGACTCATGAACAGCATGAGTCTGAACACAGATATGTGAAGCTCCATGGACTATCACTTTCTCTACAAAATATTTATTCTTAACCTTCCTTTCCTGTCTTATGACTAGTTACATGTCCATATGAGGACATTGGCTCTTATCCCATGGTAGGTTAGGATTTTTGTCACTGAGAACTTTGCAGAATGCCTTTCAGAACTGTATGTGGGTGACAGCCATCAGATATGAACTACCTTCACACATCAGCATGGCAAGATGAACCCCTAAAAGAAAGGTTTAGTTGTGAAAACTTCCCCAAGTTCTTCATGTTCAGTGCAGTCAGGCAGGTTAAAGTTTTTTTCTGCTACAATTTTGTTGCCTTTGAAGCCTCCTGCTCCTAAATCTTTCCCTGGCCTTACAGATGCTCTAGAGGTCTCTCAGCCTCTAAGATGCAGCAACATGATTTCTAATTAGTGTTTCTGGATGTTTTGCAAATTGAAGCACAATTCTCTTTTTTGGCCTGCCTTACTGAATGTCAGCATTCTTAGCCTATTGTCCCTTAGGGGGTTGGGTTTTTTTAGCTTTTAGTAGGACACAGCTTTGTGGTTTTTTGAATAATGCCTTCTTATTTCTAAGAAAGCCCCCTTACACTTCTGTTCAGCTAGGACTGTTATATTTTGGTCTTTCTCAAACGTTCCTGAATGTTCAGCCTACACACTGCACCTCTCTGTAAATTTTACTCAGTACATGATGGCAATTGTAGTCCTAGTTCAAACCTCTATCACCATCTTCATCAGGCAGTCCTTAATGTTGCCTTAGGGCTTCGTTCTTCCTACATGGGACTGGAGTTAGAGTCATAGTGTTTCTCTTACTTGTTGACAAGGTTTGCTCGATTGTTAATCTGATTTGACTCAAAGCTTTTCTTAGGCTCTAGTACCATCTTTCCATCTATAGAGCCCTCCTCATCTTTCCAGAATAATTTTTAACATTGTTGTTACATTGTCCACCTGTTCCTCCTTCCACCCAACTTCCAACATGCCTCTTGTGTCTTTATATTCCTTTAAATCTGAATATCCTACCTCCCTAGACTTCTACTAATGAGGTAGACGTATGGATAAAATTACTTTTAGCTTTCCTCTCTCTGTGCCACCGTGCCTTTGCTTGTAACTCGATGATTTCTAGTGTTTGTCCTATACTTCACCTGAGGAGGAAGAGATTTTGTAACATCAGGATGTGTCTTCCAAACCCTCAGCACCCTCATGTGGGCAGTCTTCTGGGCAGTGCTGGCAGATGGGACTCCCCCAGACAGGCATCCTACCAGATGTGTCTCCAATCCTGATGGCTTCGAATTCTCTTACGTATGAAATTTTCCCAACAGCATTACTTCTTCACATCTGCCTGATCCAGCATGCAATATCATTTGGGAATATGAAAAGAATGAGAGATAAAGAGACAGAAAGCAGAGAAAAACTGGCCAAAAACTTTCTTTAGGGGATAGAATGCTGGTATTGAAAAGGGTTATGAAGTGCGCTGAATTTTTCTTTGGTTATACAGTTAGGTCCTTGTTGACAGAGAGACCTCAACTGTGGCAGCAAAAATCCTACATTTGTGAGTTTTCAGAAACTTAGCAGGAGTCTCTCTTTCATCTCAACAGGAGTCTCTTCTTTGATTTGACTGTCTGCATTACTGTGTAATTTCTCCCTTCCTTAGCATCTGCTGCTCTCTGTAACAGGGGGACAGGGATACACCACATGATCAAGAACAAGTAAACACCATTAAAACAATTCCACCTCATTGTCACTGCATTATTTTGAAATGAGTTATTGAGTCTTGAATAGTACCAGGATTAGGGAGGAGGCAGGAACGAGCTTTGACCCCTCTGGGTAAACTGCCCACTTACAGCATCAAAGGAAATGGTTTTACTCTAACTGCATGCACTGGGTGGGGAAAAGTTAAAGAGTTTTTTTCTCACACTCAGATGTCCTCATTTTGGTCCCATCTACAGAAAAAAAAACAAACCAAACTGAACTGAAAAATCACGGGCTGGTTTGGGTTGAAAGGGAGCTTTAAAAGGTCATCTTGTCTAACCCCCTGCCATGGTCAAGAACATCTTTCACTAGATCAGATTGCTCAACACCACATCCAACCTGATCTTGAACACCTCCAGAGATGGGGCTTCCACAGCTTTGCTGAAATCAGGTGGTATGAAATTCAGGTTTAGATGCAGAAGCCCAAGTCTACTTATTGGATATAGAGCATAAAATAAGGCCTAACCTCCTTTGGCCAGCAGCCTGCGCGTAATTGTCAGCAGAGGGAAAAACAAAGGCAGCTGCAGGTTATAATGAAGATTATTTGGAAGAGGGGAACTAAATATTTCCCTTTGTACCGGAGGAGTAAGAAGAGGCAGTAACAGGCCATTTCAGGAGTCAGGATGGGCTAGGGTTGAGATCTGGTTCCAGTCCAGCACTAACCCAGAGCAGTAACTCAGGAAAGGTGCCGCTGAGTAGCTAAGATTCCTCGAGCACTGAGAAGGAGCGTGCCATCACAGCACTAACTACCTTGCCTAAGGAAGCAGCTCCACAGTATCTGCAGGAACACAGTGGGACTCTAAACCTTTGTTCTATCTCCTGTGACAAATAAGGGTCTTGCAAAACTTCAGTGTGCAGCTGGTTTGTGACTCTTTGAGACCTCTGTGAATTTCTGAGACCTTGAAATGGCTTCCTTACACTTCCTAGGACACTTCCTGGGACACTTTGAGCAGTTCTGGGAAGACTTTTGTTGGATGAGTGGGAGAAAAAAAATAATTTAGTTGCCTGGTTTTAATGGGTAGGGAAAAATTTTTCCTCCAAGCTCCTCTCCTCAACCAAGGAGAAGATTCTGCAGTGTTTCCTTGAAATTTTTTGCAGCCCAGGGTGCAGTGTCTCCTGGGTGAGAGGGAAGATGGCAGCTCTGTCAGACACTGCTACCAAGTTGTCCCAGGAATAGGGACAGAGGGAAGACTGAAGAAGATAATCTCCTCCATTTAAAAAAAAAACCAAACAAACCACAAACTGTAAATTTACAGTCAAAGTGCCCCCTTGTGTCTTCCAAAGACCAAAGCTGATGTATGAGGTCTTTTCACACAAGACATCTGTCCTTGGGCTCAGGATGTAACCAGGCTTGTTCAAATATCCATTCCTCTCCTTCTCCTTGTGAACCGGTGTGTTTTCAGTTTGGCATACAGAGTCTTTCTTTCTTGTATCAAGAACCACAATGACATTTAAAAAAAAATCTGTCTTTGGCATTTTCCAACACAGACGAGATGGGGTCTCAGTTTCTTGAGAGATGATATGCTCCTGCTGCTTATTTCCTACTTAATCCTCCAAGTGTGACATCAGTCATCTCCATGAAACTTACTGGGACTTCTCAGGCACAGGATTATCAGTGATACAGACACCAGTGGGGGATGCACAGCGGGAGCAGATGCATGGTAGAGAAAGAGAGAGAGGAGCCTGTTTTCATGCAAACATGACTCACGATAAAGTATTTTTTGAAAGAGACAAAGTGGAAGCAGCAAATATGCAAAATACAAAAAAATGTACCTGATTTCCTAAAAAAAGAATTGTTAGTGATCCTAGCAATTACAGTTTCATTAATTTAAATTCTACCCTTGGGGTGAAAATGAAGCAAATATGAGAGGCATGAGGTGGAAAGAGCTAACGCTAAACAGCTGCAGATAAAATTTTAGTCACAAACATGACAATGGGTCCTCAGTCCTAGCTGGATCCTCCAGGCGCCAGTAAAGTACAAATAATAACATAATAAATCTTCACAAACAGATCTAAAATGTTTTAGAAGGAATAAAGTAGTAGTGCCTACTGGAAATTCAGTTGGTATACTGCATTTTGGTTTTCCATAAAGTATTTGATATTGCATCTCCCATGGATGTACTTGAATAATTAATAGAGATTGGCTTCAGTAGGAGTAGTGCCACAGGGTCTACAAATTGGCGGAAAGAACATTAGCAAATGGTAATGATAAATGGCAGTGTTTTAATTTGGGGGAGGTAGCTACTGGGGTGCCACAGGGATTGGCGTTCTGTCCTATCTCATTTATCACCCTCATTAATTGGTCTGGAAGAAAAATAAACAGCACATTAATGAAATTCACATTCAGTGCTGAACTGGGGGGCGAAGTTTCAGATCCTAGTAGGGATGAATAAAAAGGAAAATCAAAAACATTCAGAGAAAAGTGAGGTATGAGAGCAGATTATTTGATTATTATAAAATAAAATAAATGAAAAAAAGAAGTAAAAAGAAGTAATGCAGATACTAGATCTTGCTTGGAATATCTGGGGGAAAAAAAAATGAGAAAGAATAACTGTTCTGGATCTTAAGGCCAGAAGTTGTCATGTTGTACATTTAGCTTCATTCCCTTCAGAATACAGGCCAAAAAAACCCAAACTCCTGAATCCTCCAGGAAGCCAGGTTTTCTAAGCTGTGCGAGAACTCATCTCTTGGAAATACACCCAGTCTTAATTAAAGCTCTCAGGTGATGAATGCTAACTGTTTGTTAATAGTTTGAAAGAAAACCTGAAAAAAAAAGCAAATTGACCCAGCAGATTGGTTTATTGACTGTAACTACAGCACTGTGTCATCAGTCATTAGGCAAAGCATTATATTACTCATGCTGTGGCAACTGTCTGCTGTGGGTGGTTTCAGCACTGTGAAGATGGAGAACTCTCAACTCAACTTTAAACACTGTGCTCTTCTGAGACAGCAGAATACCATATTGCCTCAGGTTTCATCCATTTTCTTCTCTTCTCTTTATGCTGGTTCAAACCCTGGCAAGCCTGAAGGCTCTTTTCATATTTGTGCTTTACCATTCTTTCACTTTTCTCTTGTCTTTGTCTTTTGCCGATGACTTCTGCTTGTGATTCTCTTTTTTTGTGATATGATCTGCAATTAGTGACAGAGCATTCACTTTTGGACAGACCAATTACTTGATGGATTGCAATGCTTGCAGAAGCCAAAGACATCTGTTGTTCTCTCATCCCTAATGGAAACTGCTTGTTAAACAGTGGTAGAAGCATAATAATGCATTTTTGTATGTTCTGTTAGATAGCTCTTCCTATAATACCAAACACATCTTGACGCTAACCTGGGCACATGCTTGAGTTTTCAGGCATTTGGCTTGGTAACTGAATGCTTTGACTTATGCATCACAAAATGATTTCTTATCAGATTAAATATAAAGAAGGAAATTGCAAAAGATTTCATGGTGTGGCATACAGCATTAAAAAAAGTCAAAACAACCTTTATTATCTGCAGAGACTTTGCATCAACTGATGGTGCTGCCACAGAAAGTTTGATCAAAGCAGAGAGGTAACAACTCATCTATACTCAGAACACGGTTGTCAGTAACCTCCCAGAAGTAGGCAGCATGTGCCAGTTCTTAGGGGGAATCCTGGTATAACATATCCAGAGGAACTGCCACGGGTTTGACAGCTCTCCAGCACTGCAATCTGCCTTCTCTTTGCTGCTGGAGGTGTTGCACTGAAAGGGGGTAAGATAGGAGGGCAATCTAGTTTAAGATGCTCTGCAGCAGAGCAGGTGAACAAAGCTTCTCCTGCTCTACACACCTGCAAATGCATCTGGCATCTCCTGTGCTTCTGAGCGCTGTGCCATGGGAAAGGCACTGAAAAGCTGGACAGAGTCCAGAGAGGAAGCATAATTATTAAACGGTAGTAGGAGGGCTTGATTCATATGGAAAGATTAAAAGAGCAGGCTACGTATATGTTGGTAAAGAAACAACTAAGAAGAGATACGATAATCACCTCTAAATAAAATCAGGGAAAATCCCAAGAGGAAGAGACTTTATGCAGGCTTAGTACAATGGGGCATCGCGTAATAGGATGAACTTCAGAGAGGAAAACTTGTCAAGTCTGAACGTTAAGAAAAACTTCTTCTTTTCTAGCAAGAGGTGGAAGAAGATCCCCAGGGAAGCTTTGCTCCAGGACTGCTTAAACTCTATTGGTTTCATTACAAGAAAACATTTCAGGAACCATTGCACATTGATCAAAAAAGGGAACAGACTCCTGAGGTCAGCTGGCCTCTCTAAAGCCACAGACCATGGGCTGCTCTATATTTGCTACATTCTTCATAAATAGCTTGCGACTGGGGTGTTTTTGTGAGAGAGACATCATCTTGTCTGCTTAAAAAAGCTCTTGTGCTGTGTGCGTGTCATTCAGTGAGATTATCACCAGTGGTGTATCGACTAATGGTGCTAATTGTCTTGAGGATGGCTGTATTCTAAGAGAAATGCTGTCTGCATGATGTATTCTGCAGGTTTTCTTTATTAAAGAGTTGAGATACATGGCTACATAACAAGGAACAAAGGCAATGGAGGTGGCATTGCCCAGTGTGTTATGGTAAAACTATTGAATTTCTTGCCAGAAGGGAACCTTGAGGGAAATTCTGGAGGTCATCTCTAGGCACATGGAAGAGCAGAAGGTTATCAGGAGCAGTCAGCATGGATTCACCAAGGGGAAGTCATGCTTGACTAACCTAATAGCCTTCTATGATATTGTAACTGGACAGATAGATGCAGGGAGACCAGTGGATGTAGTCTAGATTGACCTTAGAAGGCTTTTGACATGGTCTCCCATAACATCCCTGGGGAGAACCTCAGGAAGTGTGGCATAGAAGAGCAGACAGTAAGATGGATTAGTAACTGGTTGGACAATAGAGTCCAAAGAGTGGTGGTCAATGGTTCCCAGTCCAGCTGGAGAGCTGTAACCAGTGGAGTCCCCCAGGGATCAGTGCTGGGACCGGTGCTGTTCAACATCTTTGTCAATGACAAAGGAGGGATGTCTTGCTTTTTTTCCCTGAATGAAAAACAATTCAAACATGGCTGCATACAGGATTGTAAGGTTTTACCCATCATCTTAGGTGCCGACCTCTGCAGAAGGAGAACTTGAAGAGCAGGAAATAGCTTTGCAAAAAGGGATCTAGGATACATTAAATAAGACATTACTCACTTGGTCCTGTGTCCATTTCCTTAGACGTAATAGCAGTAACAGGGAACACTCAAAGCTGCTCTGTAGTAACTCTCCTAATCATACTTTCACCCCATGATACACGTGAGGTAATTCAGTTAGGGGCAGCCTTACAGGGGAATGGAGGCATCTGTGGCCAGCTCTGCTAGATTCTGGCACATCTGAACTGGGCGGCCCGAGCAGCCCGGTCTCCCTCTGTGCCTGAACTCTCTCAGATTACCTCACATTTTTTCCGGGATGAATGCAGAGATAACCAGTTTACCTCTCTGTCACTTATTCGAGTGTCCAGAACCCAACTAAATTCCTTATGTTCCTGGAGGAGCCATACATTTCCATTATCTTTTTATTCCTTTATTGTCCTGAACATTGACTCCCTGATTGTGTTCCTTTACCTTCCCCAGGCCTGCAGAATCACTGTAGCATTACCAATTATTTATGGGAGAGCTGCTGATGCATATGACAAGAAACAGTGCTAATGGTGATGTGTGTTAGCCTGTAAAATAGCTCCCCCAAGTAAACTGGTGGAAGTCTCATCACTTGGATGTTTTAAAACCTTCCTGGACAAAGTACTGTAAAATATACTGCAGGGAACAATCTTGGAGGGGCAGCAAGATTAAGAAATGGATTTCTGCCTTGTTCAGCCTAGCAAAAAGCCATGGGAGAGTATTCAGGGTACTCCAGGGATATGTTGGTTTGGCTTGTCCTTTTGGGGTTCTCTGCTGGCACTGCCCCTGTGCAAACACGAGGCCAGATTCACCTTTGGGAAGACACAGAGAGGAAAGGGGGAAAGAGCAAGTGTGAGAGCATGGTATGTTGCATCTGCTGCCTTGACCACTGTCTTCAGGACATTCCCCTTCACCACCCCTGTGCTTGTTATCATTTTCACATTGCAAACCTTTCCACTTATTGAATCCTTTCAATTTATCAGCTTCACATCCATCCAGCAGTTCTGACAATCTAGTGCTTTTCCCTTTCTTAGTTTCACTTCCCTGGATGTTTTTGCCAGAGTCACTGGTAAATCAATGATTGGCTACTGAGAAAAGGTCAATGTGCTCAACCCCAGTAAAGCACCTAGTAATTTTGTACAGATTTGGCCAAAAGTACATACCATGAAGAGTTTAACAGTTCCTAGACTTACACTGCAATGTGAAGAGTTTACTTTAAACTAAGGAGCAGAGAATGTAAGAGTCATGGTAATTAGTCTCTGCTAACCTGACAGGGAATGAAACGGTTGATAAGTGATGTTACTTTTCCACTTATTATATTATACAGCTTTAAATAAGGTTAAGGTTAGCTGCGCTGGAGCAATAATCATAAACTATGTTTGGTTAGGCAGTGTCCTGCCCTAAAATAGTGTTCTGAGATGAAAGGAGGGTATTAATTTCATTTCTACACTTACTTCTGAATAGCTGGTACTTGAGCTTGGAGTAGTTCTCCCCTCCAATTTTTGCCTGAATGATCTCTTTTGAAAATTAGTCTAGAGTTTCTACTGCTGCCTGTGCAACTCTCTTCTGCATATTATCATGTTATATTCTGTAAGAGGGCTTCTCTCCTGAGCACTTTCCTTGAAATCAGACTTTTTATTTTTCCTGGCACCTTGTTCACACACCCAAGCCCTTTTTAAGGGACATTCCAGCCCCCTTCTGTACATCCAACAGTCCTGTCTCAACAAGCCCAGGAGAGCGGTTATTCCCCTCTATACAACTCTCTTGAGGCTGTACCTGGAGTACTATGTCCAGTTTTGGGCCAGAAAGGTACAGCCAAACTGGAGAGAGTCCATTGAGGACCTAGATGGTCAGGGGGTTGCACAAGGAGATGCTGAAGAAGCTGGATTTTTCAGCTGGAGAAGGTAAGGCTGAGAGGATCAAACTCATCTCTATTACTAATACTACTAAGCAGGGCGTATAGCAAAAGGACCAGAGGCAAAAGTCACAATTTGCAACAACAGACATTTCAGGAAAGGAAAATTTCCCATATAAGGAAAAAAAAATTCCCTGCAAGTGTGGCTCAAGGGTACTGTGCAAACCAGGAGATCTTCAAAGCTCAGGGAGATAAGGTTGTAAGCAACCTCCTCTAATTAGGTAGTTGGACAAGATGACCCGAAAATGTCACTCCTAATCTAAATTAATCTCTTATTTTAGGATTTTGCATTTTAAGATGTGGCTGGCTATTTTAATGTTCAGGTAAAAGCTCAAAATCTCTTCTGAAAATGTTGGTCAGGCTCAGCAGCCAGTGTCATTTGGGAAATTCTGGCTTGCAATGTCTTCTGTGCCTCAGTTCTTCACTTGTTGCACCACACACAAAGCTCAGCATTGTTGCACTCCTCAAATGCTTGGAAGGGAGGATTTAAATACAAATACTTTCCTTAGAAGTGAAATTCTACGTAGGAATCCCACACACATACAGTCTTTAGAATAAAGTTGAAACAGAATTTCTTATTTTATTGTTTGGCTTCCTGACTTTCTGGCTGTCAAAATGTCTCTTCCTAATTCCACTGCCTCCCTTAAGACAGAAAATAAAGTTGACTAATGCCTGCCAGGCAGGCAGCTCTAGAGCTGTCGTTCGCATTTTCTCAGTGGAAAAGTGAAATTTGTTGTCAAACTTGAAATTTCTCATGGCAAAAACTGGTTTTACGTAGGATATTCCTTAGCTGACTCCTAGTAAGAATATATCCTTCTTCCTTTTTCCATCTCATCCACTTAGACCTAAAATGATTATAGCTTTTGTCATAAACTTAGCAGCTAATGTAATGTAATAGATCTCCTCTCACAGCCAGGTCATCTAGGTTTTCCCTGAGCGGTATTCTTTAATACTAATGGCTAAAGTGTGCAGTTAAAGGCAAGTGGAAGCTACTGCTTATTTCAGCTGTGGCCAGAGTCTGCTCCGTGACTTAAGGAAAACTATTTAAAATGATTATTTGCAAAAACAGACTATCCTTTTCTTCCCAGAAGGAGCAGAGACATCTTAGCCTGAAAGGTCTGAGTCAGGTGCAGTTTGCATCCCTGGCTGCTTCTGACCTTCTCCTGCCCTCTTCTGGAAAGGCATCACTCAGATAGGAAGGATATTGCAGCTATGAAGGTAAGGTCAGCTGATGAGAACTGGTTTTTGCTGATATTGCTGCTGCCACCCACCAGCTTGTTGCCCGAGGGTCTTGCCCTTTCATCTGCAGGGTCACTTGAATCCTGCTGAAAAAAATGCTTCTTCTCTTTTAGAACCCCTGAAACCCAGATACAGTTTCCCTACGTCCTGGACTCTGCTGCTTCATGCTTTTTGTTGGTTTAGCTGACAATCACTTTCCTCCTCTTTGGAAAATTGCTGTGGCAGTGGTCTCCCTCCTGACACCAGCTTCTGACAGCAGCAGTATTGGTAATAAGTCTTCCCCTTGGTATGAGACAGCTTGCGCTGGCTGAATCTGACTCAGTCTCCAGGAATCCCTCTCAGTGATGACCTCCTTTAGACCCCAAGAAAGCTGCTAAGACTCAACCATAGTCTTTAGAGAGGGTCCTGAAAACGAAACCTTGCTTCTTATCTTACTTGAACAAAGCATGGAAATTGTCCCCGTGTTAAAGGGAGGTGGCTGAGGACATAGGTGTGGGTGTGCTCCCCTTCCAAAGCTATTCTGCTGAAACCTTGCAGTGTTTGTACTTCTCTCCTTGGATCTGCTTCCTATGGAAGCGAGAGGAATGGAGTGGGTCCTGGCACAGCCTGGTTCGACCCACTGACAGAGTAAAAGGCATTACCTGGAAGATGGGCAGAGCTGGCTGAAGAGCAGAGTTGTCCAGTATTTCTGAGACAAACCGGAGGCTCTAATTGAAATGCATTTGATGTCTGGAGTTCAGCCCCTATTGGGCAAGAATCCACATTGTAAAGTGAACCAGCTTTGCACTTGTTTTGTCCCAGCTGGCATCTCCTGCTTGAGAAAGGCCCACTGCTGTGGTAAAAGGTATTAGAATAATAATAATAAATCCTATTCACAGAAGACTTTGATCAAAGAGCTTTCTCATTACCTTGTTTTCTATTCTTTTTCTTTCTTTCCCTGTATCTTCTATTGTTTGATTATTCGAGACAACTGTGTCTGACAGCCAAGAGGAGTTGGTTGTGGTTGTAAAAGCATTAATGAGGCTGGTGGGCAGAAGCATATGAGCCTTACATACCCTGGTGCTGGCTGGCAGCAAAGGAAGCAGCTAAGCTGATTAAGTACAGCACGGTTTTGGTCTGTGTGTCCTCAGTCCCCTCCAACTGCTGACATTGTCTTTGTCTCCTGGGGTTACTTCGAGACATTCACCTGCTCCTGACAGTCTTCTATCCCTACAGTCACCACCTCACTCCCACCCATCGCGAGCCCCTGCATGGGACTTGGAAGATCCACTTTTCAAGGCCCTGCTTGACTATAAATTTGTTGTATGCTTTTGTGGTTTTTTGGCCAATGCCATCTGTGTGTCAGCTCGCCATCTGTGCAGTGGGGGAGTAATTCTGCTTGCTCCATCTTTCTGTGGTCACCTCTTAGGACAAGGTGCTACTTCCAACTCTGAGCTGTGCTCACCTGGGTTGGCCCAGAAATCGCTCATACCCTGCACCTTGCAGCAAGCTCCCATCTCGAGTGTCCCCTCCATGGAGACGTGCCCCGGGTGACTGTCATCACATTGACACAAAGAACCCCAGCTCCTGATAGGCTTCATGGTCTGTATAGAGTAGGGAATGTACAGAAGAGGATGGCATTTTTTTTTCCTTAGTGAGAGGTATATCTCCTGCCCTGTCTCCAAATTGCTAATCTTGTCCTCCTTCAGAAGTCTGCTCTCTGATCAAGGGAGCTTTGTGTCACATTTCACTGATGCCTAGTTGAGGCACCCAGACTGGGATCACTGAAGAGAAAAACCTCCATTTGTTCTAAAGGCATCCCTCCAAATCTTGTCACAAGCAATCAGACAGGTTCAGCAGAAAGAGCCCTTCCTTTTGTGTTATAAACAGAAAGAAATAATATACCATCTAAGCTCCTAAACATGCTTAAATGTTTATTCTGACGTTTCCTTCAGCACATGTCATCAACAAAAGATCCGTCAGAGTATTTTTTCTCTCCCTGACCATCTTCCTGTCTGTCTGGTCTTAATTATATCAGAATTAGGTGATTGCAGCTGTAAATTAGGTTTACCTGAAGAATATCCATTCTGATGACTGTATTTTCACATCTTAACATAAGCCTTTGGGCTTACTACAACATTAAAAGTCGTGCAATTCTGTACTTTAAAGGCAAGAGATCCAAAAAATACTGATGTGTCTGCAACAGCGACTCATCTGCACCTAGACATCCTCTGTATTTGAAGGTAATGTATTAACAAAAGCTGCAAGATGACATCTTATGTATAACAAATGAATCTGGAATAGCAAACAGTTAATGTGCTCTAATGACTCTGGTTAATACTGTAGAGTGAACTAATCTTTTCACAGAATCACAGAACAGTAGGGGTTGGAAGGGAAGTCTGGAGATCATCGAGTCCAACCCCCCTGCCAGAGAAGGTTTACCTAGGGCAGGTTGCACATCAACATGTCCTGACAGGCTTTGAAAGTCTCCAGAGATTTTTTTTGTCTGATACTTGAGCAATTCCATATCACAACCTGAAGATTAGATCACTGACACAAACAAAAAGAATTATCTCTGGTTTCTCTGTGAAGCTGTGGCCGGTTGACCCTGGCTGGATGCCAGGTGCCCACAAAGCCACTCTGTCACTCCCCTCCTCTACTGAACAGGGGAGAGAAAATAGAGAGATAAAAACCGGGAAATCACTCACCAATTACTGACACAGGCAAACCAGATTATAAACAGAGTAGAGTAATGAGAAATAAAACCAAATCTTAAAACACCTTCCCCCAAGTCCTCACTGGGCCCAACTTCTCTCCCTGTGTTCTCTATCTCCTCTCCTGCAGCAGCACAGGGGGATGAGGAATGGAGGTTATGGTCAGTTCATCACATGTCTCTGTCACTCTTTCCTCCTCACAATCTGCCCTGGCTCTAGCAAGGGGTCCCCCTCACTGGAGTGTGGTAGTTAGGGTCCGGCGTTCAGAAGTTTTCCGCGTTGTACGGGAAGGTAGGGACAGCTTGATAGCCAATAGCG
>JANHFX010020221.1:30193-51312 GCA_027560015.1 Chloroceryle amazona
CGTGCGGCCATAAAGTAGCTGCGTCACCGTTTCCCGGACCAGGTCTCACGGTAGCCCCCCCCATAGAGGGGCTACACTGGAGACAAACTTCTCCAACATGAGTCCTTCCCACAGGCTACAGTTCTTCATGAACAGCTCCAGTGTAGGACCCTTCCATGGGTGTAGTCCTTCAGAAACAGACTGCTTCAGTTTTCATCCCCCACAAGGTCACAAGTGCTGTCAGCAAACCTGATCCAGCATAGGCTCCTCTTTCCATGGAGTCACAGGTCCTGACAGGATCCTGCTCCAGCACAGGCTTTCCACAGGGTCACAGCCTCCTTTGGGCATCTACCTGCTTCAGTGTGGGGTCCTCCACATAGATATCTGTTCCACCATTAACCTCCATGGGCTGCAGGGGCACAGCCTGCCTCACCATGGTCTTCACCACAGGTTGCAGGGGAACCTCTGCTCCAGTGTCTGAAGCACATCCTCCCCTCCTTCTTCACTGACCTTTGGTGTCTGCAGAGTTGTCTCTCTCACATATTCTCACTCATCTCTCCTGGCTGCTGCTGGGGTCACATAGTTGTTTTTTTCTCCCCTTCCTAAATACATTTTCACAGAGGCATTACCACCACTGCTGATGGGCTCGGCTGGATGCCCGGTCTTTTGCTGTTGTTGATCTCCATCTTCTCCTTGGCCTGGACATAGGCCCTTATTTTCCCCATACTGTACACTATTAGACATCTCTCCACTTTGGTCCTTACAGCCTGCTCTGTCTCTTTGCACACATCCATCCAGAAGCTGTCTGCACTGCCGAACTGCAAAAGGAACCAGGACGAGGAGGACCAGTACAAAATCTGTCCCTATCTGCTCCCACTCACAGGCCAACCCATGCTTCCCTCATGAGATCATCCCTCCTGCAGCGGCACCTACCCTTTGAGGGACATAGAGATCTGGAAGGGGCTTTCCAGGCAGAGTTCCCCTTGTGCCACCACACACCTTACAGCATTTGGTCTTGAGGAAGTGTCTGCTCTGCCTCCTCCTCCCCACTCCAGCAGTCTGATCCCAAGTACAAGAGTCAGTTTCACTGCTCTCTATTTACAAAATAGTTCTTCCCCTTTTCATATCCAACCCACACATGCTGCTCATCCGGTAATACATTCACTGCCACAGTTGGAGCATTTGTAACCTGCAGAGTCTGTGCCAGTCTGGAGACAGAAGGTTTCACTGAATTGATACAGCTTTGGAATAAAATGACCCACCTGCTGGCATTTCAGGGCAAATGTGCTTTAAGGGTGGCTCCACTGGTGAAGCCCATTTGTCAAGAATGGTGCAAAGCTCCACAGTCCCACCAGAGTCCTCACTAAGCCTGGGCAACCAGCTCACATTAATTTCTAAAGACGCTTTTTTTTTCATCTTCAGCTTGCAAAACAACTTCAGCTCTTCCTCCCAGGAGTGGGACATGGCTAACACAATCCATGCATTTATCAACATCCGCATGGATTATCCGAAGCAACCATGACCGGACCTCAGTTTAAGGTTGCCACTCAATTCCAGATGGTACAAAATATTGCTTTCTGTATGGTTGAAGCCACAGCAGGCATACAGAGCTTCTGCTGTATTCCCTTCCCTAGCTCGCAGATAGCCTCTGATATCAATTCAGAGTCTCATTTTTCAAAGAAGCTGGAGAATTGAATCCCTGCTCCATGAAGGACCAAATTTCAATCTGTGACCCTTGTTGAGAGCTGGGCTCCTCTGAGCCATGAGAACTGACAACAAAACCATTCTGATTAAAGAGAAGCATCTGCAGAAATTATTCAAGTGGAGAGCAAGTGCATTCCCAAGCCTGGGGAACTCCAAGGGATGTTACTAGACTTCCCTTGGTGACAACGTTCCTGCCATCGCCATTAGCAATACAAAAATCTTATTGTCCCCACCTCATTCCCTCTGAACAGCCATCCATGCAGACTGCCGACCCCAGAAAAAAAACCTGCCAGAGGTCCCACGAACACGATGTGGGATTGAGTGACTTTTAGGATCTTTACATGAAAAAGTCTGGGGTCTTGGGCTGCAATAATGGATGTGATATAAAACTCTACAGAGAAGCAGGAGAAGTTGACCCTGATTTTCTAGGTCAGTTGTCAAAGAAATAACCCTAATTTCTCGCACTCTGGAAATGATTGCTGAATAAGGGAATTGCACAGATGAGGAGTGCAGCTTGTAGATGCAGATGAAGTCTAACCTACCCAGTTCCAACTTAATTCTAGCATCAAATACAGTTCCAGATCTCGCTCCCAAAGCCCTGTCTCTACACCTGCATCATTTATGTTGGCACCATTTCCAGGAAGAGCTCCTGAAGATGTTGCAACTAAAAGAGTTTAGGTGGAAGCCATGGATTCTCCTGTTGTATTTCTAACACCAAGATACCTGAGTTTACACTAGTGTTGGAATGGGTAGGGAGAGCCATGAAGGAGCAATAATTCAGTACATTAAATACACATGCATATGTATATATTTATAAAGAGAGCGAAAAAGAGAGCGAAGAAACTGCAAAATCTGTGAGCCAATTATGACTGACCTTTTCTCCTTCCATCTTTTTCCATTTACAGTGTAAAATGGGCCTTAAACTCCAATGCCAAAATACTCATGGCAGCAATTCATTCTCTGCAACAGAGACTTTTTATTTACTGTTTGCATTCTCACTTCGAATAGGAAACACCAAGCTGCAAATATAGAAGGACTGGAGTTAAAGAAAGGTACTCCCATTTTGCTCAGAATGGCACTCCTAGAAGTGTTTATTACCATGTCAGAGCTGTGAACTGTATCTGAATTTGTCACCGACTTTTCAGTACAAAAAAAAATAATCTCTTATTTCTGGAGCCTTTTGTAGGTGATATTTATCTCTGGACCTCTGTTATATGGCATGGAGTAAGGCCACAAAAGCAAACACTCTATCACGCACTCACTGAGTGTTGGTAGGGAGCGAGGAGAGGCTGTAATGATGAAAAACTGAGAGATACTAAAAAAGAACCATCTTGGTAACAGGTGACCTCAAACGTGATGTTAGCAGCCAAATGTTGGTGCTAATCTACCGAAAGTTACTAGGAATCAAGCATCAGAAGGTATAAAATTCCATTAGGGTCACGCTTGGAGCTGCATTCAGAGTAACACACTCATGTTTTCACCGTGCTAACAAAGCTAGTCAATTAGCAAACCTTCCAGTCCAGACTAGGAACCGAAAAAAAGAGATGCTAATCCAGCCTCTGAAGTGCTGCAGTGCATGAAGCGTGGGCTCACTCCATATGTTCTCTCCCTCCTCGCAGAGTAAACGTCAGTGTTGCTTTTGCATGTTTAATGACAGTTTTCTACAATCCACTGAGCCTAGAGGAGCTGGGAGTGATTAAATTCCACTGGAGTGAGGCCAAATCACCTCACCATTCTTCAGAGTTGGTGGAACATGTACACCAGGAACAGCTGTGGGTAGTAAGCTCCCCAGCACTAAACAAAGATGCCACTGTGCTTAAAGTTTACCCCAAAGAAGCAGCACCTCAAGTGTTCAGGACTGAGCCCCTGCCAGTCCATCCTCCCCGGGCTTAATGCTTGTTGGTGGCCCCTGCACTACACCCAGCCTCACCCTGATCTCTCTACAATGGCACTGAGTAATTTATAGAGCAAATAAATAGCAGGAGGCTGTGAATCATGAGGCTATTGTTTCTTCAAGGGTTCCAGTTCTATTTCTGCTCTAATTCAGAGCAGAACTCGTCTAATGATGCCATCATCAGCTGTAAGAAAGGAAGCTTGAGTCATCATTATCCCTGGATAAAATATGTGTGCAATATAAAATTGCCTCTTGGTTTAGATAAACTGTTTTTTTTTTTACCTGTGGGCACTCTGAATGCCTGTAATAAGGAGGAATCTGTTTGATATTTGCCCTCACTGTACACGGAGAGTGAACATGCTGTCATGCAGCCCCTCTTTTCCTTCCACTTCAGTGTTAAGAGATGGATCACAAATGGCCATTTGCAAATCATGAACCAAGTGCCTTATCTGTGTCCAGCACAATCCCATCACGCACCTATCTTCCCCACAACCCCCGTCCAACTCCATCCCTCCCTTCCTAGGAGCTGTTAGTGAGTCAGGAACAGGATTGCTGACACGTGGCTCCCCATGCTCAGCTTTATCATGTGGCTCTGGTGTCCCTACAGGCCAGAACTGGGAGAGGTCATAGCAGCTGCATCACCAAGTTTTTTGATTGATATCCTCAGACTGGCATTCGAAACCTGTGTTAAGAGCCCACAAAACCTATGGCTTGTGGGAAGAGGGGAGGAGGTTATGTTAGAGCAGCCTGCATGTGACACTGAGAAATGGGGTGAGCATGTGGCTGAGCAGGGCTTAGCACTTGGGGTTTCCTGTCTCTGGAGAGTGGGAGTGCTGTCCCCAGCACTACAGGGAAATGTTCCCATTCCCTCTTTCCAAGGATGGAGAGTAGAAGGTTTGTCCCTGTCCAGTGGTGGGCTTGGGGCATTCTCTGCCCAATGGAAAACCTAAGTTTGCTTCCCTGCCTAGCAAAGACAGACTCACATCTATCTTTCTCAACATTCATTAGAGTTGCTTAGCATCCTGCCTATCCTTCAGGCTTTTCCAACCCTTATCTGACATGGGCCACAAGGCAGATGGTAATGGTCCATCATCGGGTCAGACAGCAAGAAAGTACAAACAACTGTTGTTCTCTGCTCCACTGATCAGAGCATTTGCCTGGGAGGGGAGAATATCTGAGTTTGGCATTTTACCCTCAACAGTTGTTGAAATGTTAGGTAACAGTTTCCTGAGGCAGAGCTTATTAGCTTGGTCACATTAATATAACTCAAATGCCTCTGAACTGGGGCTTGCATCGCAATGTGCTGCTGCCTTGTGGAGATCCACAGATGGCCAGTGGCTGGCTCCAAAGCCTCTAGGCAAGTCCATCGTTATTATGGAAGTGCCATACAACAGTAGAGGACAGAGCATGTATGGAAACCATACATACTTTTCCTTGGCTCAGATTCCCTGAGTGGCAGTGCTCCAACAGATCCTCAGATACATGTTTTTGAAACTCTTCTAAAAATGATGCACTATTGTAATTCTTCAGCTCTTCAGCTGTGCTCTGAAGCCAATCTTTGCTTACTCCCTCCCTTTCAATGGCTGTTACTAACACAGTGTCTCTTGTCTCTCCTTTTGCAGATGCCTGCAAGAATTGCTCAGAGACTGGAAAGCGATGCCCGGTAGAGAGTTTCCCGGAATTTTTCCTGTAGTAGGCAGCTTCCCTATCACCTTTAACAGCTGTGGGATTGACCTCTTTTTGTTAGTGTTTTAACCAGGTTTACCAAAATCTCACTATCGTAGCTTCAGTGTAGGAATTGCAAATGTTCATCTTTTGATCAAATGCTTCTTTAGGAACAAGGAGAGGGGTGGCTGATTAGTGAAGCCAGCCTGCATTCTGAACTGCAGCGTTCTGGTCGCTGTATTTTAGATTGCACCCTTGTTCGGGCTGCAGCACAGAGAGGCCGTAAATTACAGAACGCTATGAAGTCCAATCACCAAAAAAATCAGTAGTATTTTTCTTCCTTGCCCAGTGCATGTTTCCTATAGATCACAGTGGCAGGAGAAAAGTGTGCATGCCCTAAGAAGGGTGCTTCTTTTGCTGAGAGTCTGGGTCCTTCGAACCTGTCTTAAATTGTTAAAGCATTTGAAAGGTAGCCAGGTCATTAATGCATTGAGATTAGTTGCAGAGTCTGCCAGTAATAAAAGAAAAACCCCACCATGTACCCCTATTTCATAAAAAGCTGTTCCCCACACAGGTTGCAGGCATCATGGTCACTGTTGGAGCGAAGAAAACTGCTCAGATCATGCAAAGTTAAGTGTTTGTGTAAGTCTGAGATCAGAGTTCTAAGGCAAAATTAGGGAAAATAAATAAGAAAAAGCCTTTGTGGTTGGTATGGGATTTTCAAACATTCCTATGTCAGTTAAATGAAAATCAATTTACTTCTCAACAAGGCTGGACACTGCAACTTAGGCATAGATATTTCTATGGCAAATCACAGTTTTCAATTGACAGTCATTTTGCCTTTAAGATCTGTTGAAAATTACAACAGGAGAAATATATTACTTAAAAATGGTCTGAATACTTTATATGTAAACTTTTTGAAGCTATTCACTGAGCATGGCAAATTTTAGCCTAGAAGGTCGATGTTTCACAAGATACAACTATGTGAAAATAGAGTTTTATAATAAAAATAATTTTGTCATCTTAAATACAGAGCTATTTGTCACTTACTTTAATACTTGGTAATACAGCTTTCTAAGTATACAAATAATATATCATTTTGCATCTACTACTTTGATACTAAGCTTTTAAGACTTCTACGAAGAAAAAAAGGAATGAAATTTGAAAGAAGATGATAAAAAATCATGGCTTTTTTCATTCACTTTTGAAGCACAAGAAGCACAAAGGTGGTTATATCCCAAGGTGATATCCATATGGTCTCTATACATGTAGCTGAATGTGCCTTTTAGCCCCCTGGTCACGATAGTGGCCCTATTGCAAGTTCATGTTGTGCCTGCTACTTGCTGTGAGATCTTACAGCATTTGGTAGGAATTCTTTTTATTTTTAATTTCTAATGGAAGGTCCAGTGTGAGTCCTTGTGACAGCAGATCTGCTCCATAGGGAGGCTTAGTCCTTTGGAAACATAGGATGGCCACTTTCCAGAACCACACACAAACTCCAGCTTCTGCCAGATAAAATATCTCAGCCAGAACCAAAGCAGCTGTGGAAAAAAATAACCAACACAGAAATGGCAATACAGTCCTTTCTAATGACTGGCCAAAGCATAGTACTAGAGGATGTAATTCTAAATCTGCTCCTGGGAAACACAATTCGCCTCCATTTGCTTTCTGTGTTAGGAGAGAAATGGTAGTTTCTTTGCTGAGATATGTAACTCCACCTAAAGTGCCAAAGATTTTCTCTGTTGATTTTTGATCCCCTGTTCTCTCAGCGTAAATGTCTCCTGTAATGTCAAAGAAGGATGCAATTCTTGGGCGCTTGCACAGCACGTGCACCAGCCTGGAACACAGTTTCATGCAGATAGGTGTGATATACAGGAGCTAAAATCTGGCTAGCTCGCTGTCCTACCTCTGACTGCCACGGATGCACTCTTACCTAAAGAAGCAGCCCCAGTCCCACCCTCCTCTCAGAACCACTACCCCTTCCCTCCAGCTCTGCCTCAAAGCTTTCCCAGGCACTGGGGATATCACACCCTGCCTGCACAACAACTGCTTCCCTCACTTGCATTACACAAGCTATGGCCTCCCAGAATCATTATTAGGTGACAGGATGGCAGGGAAAATACCTTTTCAGAATCTATTTTAGAAGAGATGCTCACAACCAAGAGAAAAAACATCACTCTGTACCACTGTGGTAGCAGCCGTAACAGTACAGCTGCCAGTATCATTTCCCTCCTCCCTGCTAGACCTTGTCCAGCACTGGAGTTGCTAAGGTGATCCTAACAGCACCTCTCCTGCCATCTGGGAGTACTCTGCAAGGATGCAAAGTGACATTCAAGTCCGATCTAGCCTTAGGGTAGAGAAGTCAATTCATCCAAATATTATTGATTTTAACACATTTGTACTTTTTTGGTTTGCTTGGTTGGTTGTGGGGTTTATAAACATTCTTATTGGTATAACTGCTTATTTGAAAAATAAAAAAAGAAAGATTCAGCGAATTCACTTTGGTTTATAATGAATAACGGCTTTTGGGATGATTGCAAAGTGCCTGAATGAGGACAAAATATAAATTTGTAGAGGCACACAAAGAAAAAGGATAAGGAGAAATGGAAATTATAAAGTAACACTTATGATTTGTGAAAAATTCTTCATTTTACTGCTAATCATAATGGACTCCTGCTGCTTATAACCTTATTGTAATCAAAAGGGTATATTATTTCTTGCATAGTTATATGCACATAACTCCTATTGAAACTAATAAGCGTTACATGCTTGCTGTGAGGGGCAAAGAGGTGCCACGCAATTAAATAATTTACTATAGCTGCACTATCAATGATAAAAACAGCCTAGTATATAATAATTATAGATAACATTGCCCATTTTTAATTTTAAAAGGGATATATAGCATTGCCCTTTGGCTCTGTGCTCGGGGGAAGACAGAAATGGTCTCAGGTACCGAAGGCAGTGGAAGGATAGGTTCATGCGCGGGGTGAGGCTCTCTACAGGTCTCCAGCAAGTCTTGCTCCGTGGTGAAAGGAGACTGCCTAACCACCTTCCAACAAAGTCTTCCACAGGTGCCTGCGGGGCCAGGTAAATCCCACCCACCTCAGCACGCCTGACGCTGTGCAAGAATCGGATCTCGGTGCGACCGGACACCATGGCAAAAATCTCACAGACAGCAACTTCACAGAAATATGATGCAGACAAATGGTCTGCTCTGACCAGTAGGGAGTTAATATCCCCTTTTCAAGGGTATTAAGGAACCTGCCAGTAATTGTCCTGCATGTCTTGGTTTGGAGTATTTTAGATGCGAGTCTGACATCAGAGTTCAAACCAGTGGCAGGGTGTTCAGCTGGTGCAGTTATTTTACGTGTTCCCTTCTGGGAAAAGTATGTCCAGATCCACCTTGGCCAGTGTAACCACAGCTGTGGGTAAACTGGAAGAGGATTCTATTTATATATAAACAGCATCATTCATTCCATATCATTTCAGTTTTTTATAGCAGGCTGAGATGACCTTTCATACCAAAAGCCCAAATGGTGTGTGTTAGCTAGTAGACCGGAGCTAATGGTTCTTTTGCTCACAATGAACTAAAATATTTCCATAGTGCTGACCGAGTTAATTTCACAGAAAGTGATGTAGATGAAATTGATTCATCCTAAGAAAAAAATATTTTGATTTTGGTAAATTATTGTTTTCTAAAAGCCATCCAAAAGAATGTTCTCAAGTCCTAATCAGTACTTCACAAACTTTTGCATTTCCCTAAAGGAAATAATAATATAACAAGAAAATAATGAAAATGTCACAAATCTGGATAAGGGACTCAGGGATCACACATAGCAAAGAAACAATTCATCACAGTACAGTTTGATGGATATAGAAGTGCTTGAAGGACCACTACCTTAGGCTGCGGCACTTCACCCAGTGCCAGGATGCCCTGACATGAGTTATTCTTAAATACAGCAATCACAGGGCACCTTAAGAAAGGAAGGAGAATGAAGGAACCAGAAAAGCAGCAGGTTCCAAAGATGAATTCTTCAGAAATTTTGTGTCATTTTGAATTTTGACGGCCCGATTTGGAACAAAAGAGTCCTCGTGGACTGATGGAAGAGGCAGCAGAACTACTCTTGGCTCTACTTCACCCTGGAAATCAGCATCATTGTCTTCTCATGTGATACACAGCACTTAAAGGAGGAGCTGCTACCAGTAACTGAAGCAGTCAAATCTAAATGCTTACACAGCACACACAAGCCCAGGGATGTTACAATCTGGAGATAAGGACAAACATGCAAATCCCTATTTAGTTAATAAAAGAAGTAGCACTTACTCTCAGATGTGCCAGACCACCCACTGAAAGCTCCAGTTTAATTGTTTTCAGAGACTGTGGACAAACACTCTCCTTCAGATCCAGCTGTGCTGATGGATGTTACCTCTGTAGCTGCTCATCTGTCGTGTCCCCATCCTCCCCTTCCTACCTCTTCTCTACCCTAGCGTTAGGCAGACTTTTGAACCAGCCCGCACAGCAGTTTGGGTCAGCATTCCTTTGCACCCAGTAAATCCATCTGGGTTAGTTTAATCTCTTTAAACGGGAGTGGCAGTAACGACTGTAGCCGTGAGAGGCTTCAGCCTTTGGGCAGCAAGGCAAAGATCCACCACCAGTCTGCAGCAGCCTAGGAGCTGAAGAAGAGAACTAACATGCTCAGGTGCAGAACAAAGGTGAAGTATCAGTTCAATCTAATTAATCCTTTATTAATCTAATTATCCTGTACAGATAAAAACTATCTATACAGGTCGCTCCCTTAGATCGGACCTGGTGATCTCATGGGATCCTGCATATCTGGTTTTCCATCTTCTCCCATGATCTGAGGTGTGTCACATGCCATGAATGGAAATACACTGTAAGGTATGGCTTGCAACACATGGAGCACATCCTTTATTCCTCTGTCTGTAAATGTTGCACCACTGGCTTTTGAGATCCTTGTTTATTTTATTTTTTTCAGGGGTTTGGACCAACACGGGTGATCAAGTATCACTGCTTAGTACAATCAGTCCAGAAAGAAGTGTATTTGCTGCCTCCAAGTTACACACTTAGCACCCAGCGAGTGTCCACTCCCTCACGTGTGCTGCATCCCGTACAGGAACTGCCAGTCAGAAATGTGGCAGCATTCACTGAAACCAGTAACCCAGAAAGGCTGACTGGATCCAAAAGCTCCGGCTGCATTATGTTTGGGGATGCAGCACTTGCAACTGCAACACATTCTCTTTGGAGCTGATTCAGGCCAACCTCCTCCTCTCCCCCCGTTTCCCAACACCCCCCATTTGAAGATGACACTGTGCAGTGCTTGTTGGTAATACCAGCGTGTTCAAATGGTGACGTCACTGCAAGCACCCCTGCAAGAAACAGCCCAATCTCCTCACCCCCATCTTTGGGGAGCTATCTGGAGAAGTTTTCTTGTGGTGAGTAGAACTGGAACGCTCCAGTGTTCCTCAGAGGCTTCTGTCCCCATTATATGAAATAATGAGTGGTTATTTAAGAAGCTGCAATAAATTATGTCCTCAAATGAAGCTATTCTGCTGTCTGTGTACAATGTTACTAATTTCCTTTGTAGAAGAAGAAAAAACATTAAGCAGAGGTGTGAAGGACACCTACAGTATGACTCCTTTATGGCTCGTGTCCACCCATCTTCAGAACCTTTTCTTCTGGACTCACTGTTTGAAGTCTTCTTTGCTCTTCCCTTTCCAGAAAATATTCACGCTTTGAATGGCTTGATTTGCTAGAACAAATTCATCTAATTCATCATAATTAGGAACATGGTAAACTTCTGCTCGTGTACAAAAGATGAAAGGTACCAGCCAGCAAGTGATTATTTCTATCAGTAGGTTTCTGTATAGCATTTCAAAGAAAACATTCCTGCTCTTAATAGCTTGAATGTCTCAAAAGAAATCCATGGTAACTTCATCAACAGTGTCAGAATCTTTTCACAGGCTGGATGCTTTTCAAGAAATAATGATATTTGAGTCATCTTTCTTAATGAAGAAGATAGCATGAATACAATGTGCCAGTTCTGTTGCTTAGCCAAAGCTGGCACTGGCTTCACATTAGGGTTGTTCACTTGGTTACTGCAGGGTACTAAGGCCCTGACCCAAGAAAGTAGTGAAGAGCACGTGCCTAATTGTAAGCCTGAAGGTAATTTCTCAGACTATCTCATGTTTGATGACATCTCCTGCTCCAAGTACCCTGCAGAAAGAGGATGGAAAAGCCAGGAAGGAAGGGAGATGGGTGTTACTTGCAAACACGTTTAACAAACACATTCCAGTGTGGAAGAACTGATGTTAAGCAGCACCTGGAATGGTGGCCTGCTGACCAGATCCAGGGCATGCAAATCATTCACACTGGTCTCCTGAACAGTCTGAGGATCAGGAGGCACAAAGCCATTGTACTGAACTGCACTACGTCGGACTGCTGTAACTGAACTGCACTACGTCGGACTGCTGTAACTCATACCTCTAAGCACCGTAAGCCCACTGGGGGAGGAGTAGTTCTGCTTCTTTTCCAGTGAGTTCTAGGACAATCAGCCTAAAATTATTTTATTTAAGCCCAAATTCAGCCTTTTCCTGGCTCTGGTGGGTTGTTCAGATGCCCACACAACAGGAGCCAAGCACGATGGTGTTTGCAGCTGCTTTGTGGGCAGAGAGGATTCGTCTCTCCCCAGCTTCTCAGCATCAGCAACGAACAGAATGCGATTCGCCCTATCTGCAAGTGTCCTGGTGTGAGGAAATGATAAACTTTGGCCTGAAGCAAAGAGGTATGGCCACAGAAAACACAGACCTCGAGGCTTCCAGGTTGAGGAAAATCTGGAGCGTCTGTCTCTGCAGAGACCCAGTAAAGCAGGAGTATGACTGTGAAATGTCAGTCTACACAAGACGGAGGATGCAGAGGGTCTGGATCCATTAACCTGGGCACACCTCAGTTTGTGGGGATGGTCCTGAAGGAAGAGATAGCTGCACTTGATTTCAAGATAATTGTGTGTCTATTTCTCATCAGTATCCCATGGTCAGAGTACAACATTGGAAATCTCTCTTTTTTTTTTTTTCTTTCTTTTTTTCTCCCCTCAGCTGCATTCCTATTATTTGCATTCCTATATTCTTTGCAGAGGCAAAATTACTCATGAATCTTAAACAGCATTTGCGCAGAATCAGCTCAACTAATGAAAAACCGGAAAAGATTGCCATAATCTCCTGAATCTAAGGAATAATATAGAGCACTGATTCCATCAGGATGAGGAAGAAAGAAAGACATAAGTAAGATGGCCAGGTGCATTATGAATTTTTTGCAATATATTTCTTTAAAAAATGCGAGTGAGGGAGAAGTGACAGTATTTTAAGAATACCCTTGTTTTACATCATCCTTTTCCTCATTACATATGGACAGGTTGATACTGAGATTTAGCACAGGAAACAGTTTTAAGAATCTATATATTCTTGGCTACGGTTCGTGCCCTCAGTCTGTGCCAGAACTTCAACTGAATGTTAAACACCTAATCTACCTGTGCATTTTTAATGCACACGTTACCATCATCTTAAAACAACAGGGAGCATTAATGGCAACTCTTTTTTTCCTTTTCTTTTTTAAACAAATAAAAGACAGTACCCAGAAGCTATATTGAAACAGTAAGCATAGCCAAAACTGACATACACTGCAAAAGCATATCAGAAATTACAGCTAGAGAAATGAAACAGATGAGACGTTTTCTCTTTCTTGCCATGACTTCTCTTATCTAGTTAAGCACTGATGGCTTCAATGCTTGACCTCTTCCTTAGTGTTTGTGCAGATACAGCACAAGGGAGCTTCAATTTCAGTGGCGGTTGCTAAGCATCATTGCAATACATGATAATTAATATTAATTAATTGCATATACCAAAGAAAACAGCTGACTGGCAGTCCCTATGTATCCACTTAAGAGAGAGAAGCCCTTTTTTTTCCTCTGCTTATACACACATAAATATATATATATTTCTTTTCCTTTATATATATATATTATATTTTTTTTTTCTTTTCCTTTCTGCCTTCTTGAAGCAGACAGCTTAAAGCATTTTTCCATTTGTAGTGCCTTCTGCAATATTCTGCTCTGGTGGTGTTTTCTACTATTGTAAAACATGCTGGCTCCAGTAGTCAGAAGCCAGTTCCGAGTGATCCCTTCTCACTGGCAGAAGGTCTTGCTCCAGTAGCAGGGGATGAAACCCTGGCTAGACAAAGCAGTTACAGCTCTGCAGCGGTTCGCTAACGACTTAAAGTGGGATCCCTATTCAATAACCTTGTACCCAACAGAAATACTGATGATTCTAATGCAAATACCATTTCTGAGCTTTACTTCTTCTGTCACTGAGACATCTGAAAAGTACGGGGACTCTTTTACATCCTTAAGGCAAATTGTATCACATTCATTTTCCTCAGGAAAATTAAGTTCTCGGCAAATTTCTTTACCCCAAGGTGTCTAAACACCACCACCATCTTCATCTCCTATTTCAGGTGCTGAAGAACAGGCAAGGTGAATGATGCTCCTCATGTTTTAGTTGCCTTTTTTCTTTTTCTCTGGGAACATGATATGTATCTTGTCCTTGTTTCCTCTGGCAAACCCAGTACCATGGAAACACCGTGACAGGAAAAAGTACCTCAGTTGCCTAAAAAATAAGCACCTAGTTCTCAACACCCGCTAAAGGCAGCTGAAACGAATCCCACTCGTAGTCACCGTGACTTTCTGGGCAGCTCAAAGCTACCTGTTATAAGCTGGTCATGCTGTGCCAGCAGGCTTGCTTCAATCAATGCACTTTGCACAGTGAGACATGACCCAGCTACAGGCAGGACTGATTTCCCTGTCCTTTAAATCAATGAATTCTACCACTGATTTTCCTTAGGACCGTCGTATTTATTTACCTTTTGCATAATGATATAAGTATGGCCCTACTGGTTAAAAGCAAAGGACAGTGCAGCCCAACAGATAAATAAAAAAGTATTAGAAGCAAGGGTGGGATAGAGTGATTATCCCCATCCTCTTATGCCTTTCCATCAGCTACAAACTATGTTGTTTACTGAGCTTGTAGTTGTGTCTACATCACTCAAAAAGATACCACCTTTGTTTAGCCTAATGCCAACAGCTTTGTTTAATTGTTGCTTTTGATTTAACTTAATTACATTTATGCTTCCAAAACTTCCTGCGGCAATGAGTTCCACACTGCTGTTGTCTCTTCGATACCTACACTGCTTCTTTAAGCCTGCTGTTTAATAAATTGTTCCCCCCCTTCCAGTGAACCTTGTCATCTTCTCCATGAAGTTTCTAGCTCTATATTTTCCACACATACCTCATTTCATTATTTTTTTTCACTCTGCCAGACTGGAACAGCAGATAATATTCAGGATGTGAGCACAGTATAGGTTTGCATGGTAACAAAAAGTATGTCTTTTATCATATTCTCTATTTCTTTCCTAATAATTTCTAACATTCTATTTGTCTTTCTGACCACTGCTAGCTTTGAGCTGATGGTTTTGAAGAATTATGTGTAATGATTCCCAAATCTGTCTTCTGAGGGGTAATAGCTCATTTAGAGACCATCTCTGTGAACATATAGTAAAGGTTGTTTTCCTCCCTGTGCATTACTTTGCATTTATTGACACTGAATTTCATCTGCCATTTTATTACCCAATCAGTTTCTCAAGCTCCTGCAAGCCTTCACAAACAGTTTTACCTTTGACTGCTGTAAATAATGTAATGTCAGCACCTGGCTGTGCCAATTCACTATTCACCTCCTTTCCAAAGAGGGTATTTAGAGGCATGCTGCACCTGTGGGACCACACCAACCACCTCCCTCTTCTGGGAAACTCTTCTTACCTTCTAAGGCCTCCCAGATGCATTCCTGTGTAACCTGCTCTAGGTGAACCTGCTTTGGAAGCAGGGTTGGACTAGATAATCTCCAGAGATCCCTTCCAACCCCTACCATTCGGTGATTCTGAAGGCTATATGCTTGGACTCTGCTTGGAGATGACCCACCGCAAGGTTGAGTGCAGCTCTGATGTGATGGAGGGTCTGTGAAGACACATTCATTCCCTTTTCTCATGACCTAGGACTGTTCTGTTTGGCTAGCATGAAACTTCAGGTGCCAAATGAGGCACTGCATCATCCTGAAGCAGAAAGCTTAGTAACTGTAGCAATTGTAAGCCAAAAAGAAAAATCTCCCCTGATCAATATTCCAGGCCAGCCAATACATGATCAGCCACACTGCACGAATTGCAAATGGCTTGACTCCTTTTGTCTGTGTTCCTCCAAATTCTCCCACTGCGCTGTATTAGTGGAGCCAAACCCTAGAGCTTTTCTCATTCGTGGACAAAGTCTGCATGTGCGATGCAGAGAGTGCACTGACTGTATGGAAAGGTCACATGTGAAGGTCTGTAGTGTACTTGAAGTCCAGTACTTGAGCTGTGGTCCAGGGATACTCAGCCAGCATCCCAGGCAGGAATGTTGGCTGCATGGGTCATAAACAGTGCATTGATCACTTGTTGGTCATGCTTTGTCATGGAGAAGGTGGCTGAGCAAATGCTTGTTGCCTTTTTCTCTCAGGAAGCAAATAAAAATACTCCCAGGCTGCACTTGTTGCAGCTTCCTCATCTCAGAGATGATGCCTCTATCTCCCTGTGCCTTTAACCCCCTCAGTATGTATTTGGTGTTCTAAAAGGTCACTGGGAAAATTTGTCAACAATTCACTGTGGAGAGGGAAGAGGGTGGAGAAACCGACCATTTGCACTAAAGAGCAATTGCAAACTGGGCAGGCACAAGTCAGGTTAAGGAGCCAGTTTGTACGTGAGGTTTAGTATGTTACTTGCCTGTCTTTCTCCCTGCTCCAGCTGCAAATACACAAACTGGATGAAGCTTTGTTACAAAAAAGTGCAGTCTGGCTGGGTCCACAGACTACAGACCCTGCACTCTTTCTGGACTCAAGTATCCTGGATTTCAGTATCTCAGTTACACATGGTGAAAAGTTCTTAATGGAAAGATGTTTTGTGGACCAGAGTCTGGTTTTTTTCTGAGGGTGAAGCAGAATTGCTGCAGCTCTCCTTGATTCTCTGAAAGCCCATTACCCAGGCTGGATATTAACTGTGCAGTCACCTGTGGCTACTCCATGTGAACATCTACACTATCTCCACATCCAAAAAGGACATCTGCATGTTGTCACATGGTCCTAAGTAGGACATTGTCTCTGCTGGACATTGGCTTGAGCATGTCTGCATTGGCATGGCCCCTCACAGCATCCTCTTCTTTACTGCATCCTCCCTGTGTGTTCTCTACCCTATTTCACATGCATTCAGAGCCAGATGTCTTACTGCTTTTTGTGAATTGTGTTCTGCCATCTGTATCTCTATTACCTTGCATTATCAAGAGAAAACAGTCCTTGGCTATGTATAACTCTATGTTTGTGTGTGTGTGTGCAAAATTTGTTTTACTGCTGTATAGTTGATGTTTTAAGGTGGAGCCAACTGGATGCTCAGACATTTAGCTTGTAATGTCTGAGGTGGATTTGTATCGGAATGTGATAGTTCTGTTATAAACAATAAGCCTCGAGTCCAAAATGTGCATCTTCAGAACTCCTGAATTCCAAGTACAGTCTCAGAAAATGAATATTTCAGATGCCTTTGGTAGTCCTAACAGTAGGCTATTAATGGAAAGCACAGGCATACTTCAAGCTTTATCCAGCCACCATTTCAATCAAAGGAACTTTTTACTGGACTTTTATTGGAGCCAAGTTGGGCCCTGAGCGCACAGTGCTTCAACTTGTTAAAAATGTTTAAGTGAAGCTGTAGATCTTCAGGTACAAGCAGGAGGATGCTTGAATGAGACATTCAAATCCCTTGTCAGTAGAGTTTTATTTATTTAGTATTATTGCTAACTAACCAATGCCAAAATATGAAATGGGATCTAGACATCCTGTGTCACTGTTGTTACCTAGTGACAGATTACTTATATTGTTAACGGAGTACTGGTGATGGATTTGGAGACATAGAAATAATGCGAGTTTGCACTTCATACTCTTCATAGTTACTCAAAGGAGTAAAAGAAGCTTACTATTTAAAACAGGAAGTGATGGGCAATTATAAGCACATTCTTAACCTCACCTCCACCATTAGTGTACTCGCATGGAAATGAAATTTAGAGGAGTATTTACCAAAAAACCCAGCCAAAGCTGACAGTGACTTGTATACTCAGCTAGTCATTTTGATAGTATGGGGATGGCAGTTAGAATGTGGTGCTTGCAGGGACGTTCCTATGGATAAAGCACGTCGAAGGCTGTACCTGCCTTTGAAGAGACAGAGGAACAAATCTACGTGATGCCCAGGACAGATTAATGCACAGGCGTACACCAGGGGCTCCAACTCTGCTTTGATGGCAACAATATCTCTGTTTTCATTACTGTGAAATGCTTTTAGCCCTCCTGGCAATGAAGGAAAGCTGGAAATGGCAATTGGCATGTTGCGGATAGAGCAACATCTGCTTGAATCTGCTGTCAGCGTCCAGCAGAGGGAACGGCTGTACCTAAAGCTAAAGAGAAATTACAGGGACTTTCTTTTTTTTTCCTCCTAAATAACTAAAGACAGAATATATTTGTCATTTTTAAAAATGCTGTTTTCATGAATTTCATAAAAAGAGCACTGACAAACTGAAAATGTTTTCATTTTTCAAAATTTACTCCCGTGACAAAGCAGCTAAATGGAATATTTCAGCCTAAACTGTGAATAAGCTTCAGTGTTCAGTCAGAAAGGAAACTTACTGCCCTGTTACATTATCAGTGGTGCAGGCAGGGACAGGGAGAGACCCTGAACCAGCTGCTGCTATCAGCCCTCACCCATTCTTGACCAGATTTCTCCTTGACTGTGCAAGGGGGGTCCTCAGTGCCTTGCTCTGGTAATGCACAGCTCAGCTTCTCCACACTCTGCCAACGTGTGTGGGGGGGTAAATTTTCTCTTTCTCCTCAGAATGTGTCTCGGAAACATTGACTGGATCAGAAATTAGCACTACTTTTGTAGCCTTTTTGTAGCCCTTTTGTAGCCTTGCCAGCGACTGACAGCTCATCACCAAAGGAGTCTGAATAAGCAGGAAGAAGATACAGAGAGGTGTGATCTGTGTAACAGCTTCTGGCTCTTGCCTTCTGAGTTGAAAAATGTTCTTTCATCCCTCTCAGAGGTTGTTTGAACCAGCCAATCTCATCCTCCTCTTCCCCAATCTTTGGCAGAGTGCTATGGCATGTGCCACATTGTTTTAGTACCTACTGGGAGTTGAAGAGGGCACAGACAGTGGACTAAAAGAAGAGGAAAGGGGGTGGGAGCCACATCTGAGGAAGAAAGAGTAATGGAAATGAGTCACTTTTCAAGTAATTCATCAATCTTGCCAATAACACAGATCCTCCCACCTTCTGCAGGATTCTGACCATCTACAAAAGCTTTAGTATGTCCTAATGAATCTGTCTCTTAATGTATGAGCAGAAGCAATCTCATATCTGGCATTGCCTTAGCTTTCCAGTACTTGACTCAGCTAATAATGTTCTTTAGATGGACTTTCCAGTATGTGATTTTATGGATAAAATGCAGACCGTGCACTTGAAGAGAGGCCAGGTTGGCACCCAACTACAGAAAGTTGCTTCCCTACTACAGACTGCAAGGGAAAAAAATTAAAAAACCCAGCCATGTTGTTGAACAATTTTCATAGCTTGTGGCAGTGGAACAGCAGAAAATACAGAAATAGAAAAGTTTAAAATGTCTGTGGTTATATAAACATCGGGTGGCCTCTTACGGAAATCTATTTGAAATCCATGAAAGGAGTTGTGCTAGGTGTCACCAAAGGGAACTAAACTAGGGCTTTTCTGCCCCAAAGGCATAGGCAGCTTTAGCAGCTGGAGCTAAACTGTGGCTTGAGTGTGTGTAGTTCCTGTGGGCCGGACCACAAAGGGAGCTGTGGTCAGCTGCAGCTCAGGAGTAGCTGTTTCCCTCAAGGCTGAGTTCTTGTGCCGCTCTACAGGCAATGACTCAGAGAGCAACTTAATCAGGAAAAGCACCCAAACCATTCTTTTGCCCAGTAATCAGACAATTTATTCCAGAATTGTTTAACACCCCAGAAGACCCCCATACGGCCCCACAGTTTTGAAGACATCCTGCCCTTATCTAAACCCCAGCAGTGAATTTCTGCTCCTCTCCAAAGATCCTGTAATACCCTAAGTCACACTCTTCACCTGCCTCTGCCACTTCAGCATCGGCCTTTCTCTGGAGGGATGCAGTAAGGAAGCTCTTAATAGGCCCCTGTGGGACATCACAGGGAAGTCCAGGAGGGAGGAAGAACATCAGGCACATAATTCATGACCTGCCTTAGGCAGAAGGGGGCAAACAACAACAGCAGCAATGACAACAAAAAAGCTCTTGTCTCCAGAGTGTATTAATAGGAGATCCCACTGGAGCCCATTAAACAAAACAAAACGCTGAAAGCCTAGGAATATTGTGCATTTCATTATTTCCTCAGGATCCCCAGGGAGAGAAGGGAGAAAGCTGCAAAGCTACCAAAGCAGAGGGAAGGAGCCCGGGAGAGGGCTGGCTCAGGAGGAGAGAGCACTGCTAGGTGAGAGGGTCTCATATGTCTTTGGTAAGCGGATGAACATCTCCTTTTTGTGCCCGTAGGTGATATTTTTCCTTCTCTAGTCTGTACATGGATACTTTGTGCTCTCCCAAGACTTTCCAGGGCCTCAGTGGACTGTTTGTTTTGCCATTCTGCCATCTGGCCAGCCTGACGCAACTGTCCCTGGCAGAGGTTGAAATCTTGATATATTGTCTAAATTTGGAAGTGACATTTTCCCGGGTTTTATAAGCAGAACTAAGGAATCACTACAGTGCAATCTCTTTTACTCTCTCTTCATGGAGTTAGACCTGAATTTTAGCACTGACAAAGACGACATGTTGGCAAGGCAGGTTGCAAGGGTAATGTCTCCCAGTCTGCTCTGCTGATTTATCTTGCTCCTGCCCAGTATCTTCTCCTTCAATCAAGACTTTTTTGTCTACTGCTCTCACTCCTCTGTTAATAAAGAGCTCATTCTCCTCTTGGGACTCCCTTTCAATGGCTCCGAGGACACATATTCATGCCTTCCTACCACTGCCATTCCTGTTCAGCACTTACAGAGAAATTCACTAATACAAACCAGCCCAGCTTATCCTGAAATAATACCTAAGGTCTCATCAGGCTGGGCTGTTTGGCCCAGCAGGGCCTGGATCAGGATCAGTTTGGTCCCTACACTTTATGGATTAAGTAGGGTTTGGGGTATTCAAAAGGAAAAAGCATGAAGGATGGTTACTTCTCCCATTATTCATTTCTTTAAAACAGCGTGTCTAGGTGCTGGGAAGTCTGAAGTTTAAAGACAGGACAACTCTCAGATTCTCTTGTGCTTTCTAGAATAAGCCACCAGGAAAAAAAGGGCTTTAATGACCAGCCTATAACTGGGGAAATGGAGAGGGAGATGCTGATCTCCCTGGCATCCAGGGTCATGGCACGTGGAAAAGCTGAGACAGAGGAGAATCAGACTAGACATTAGAAAGCATTTCTTTACCAAGAGAGTGGTCAAGCCCTGGAACAGGCTTCCTAGAGAGGTGGTCAATGCTCCAAGCCTGTTGGTGTTTAAAAGGCATTTGGACAATGCTCTTAACAACACGCTTTAACTTGGTCAGCCCTGAAGTGGTCAGGCAGTGGGACTATATGATCATTATAGGTCCCCTCCAGTTCGTCCTTTCCTTTCCTTTCCTTTCCTTTCCTTTCCTTTCCTTTCCTTTCCTTTCCTTTCCTTTCCTTTCCTTTCCTTT
>JANHFX010020225.1:0-12809 GCA_027560015.1 Chloroceryle amazona
GAGGGGGGCCTCGGCGGAGCGAGACCCCCGGGCTCCCGGTCGCAAGCGTAGGCGAGTTTACGGCTCGCTGTCTCCACACGCTGTGGCACAAGGCCTGCCAGCCGGGCAGTGGCCGATACACAGCTGGCAGTTACACCGGAGGGGGGTCACCGCCAGTACGCAGCTGACAGGGACAGTAGGACAGGCAGTAGAACCTAGATAACAGTGATGCCCCCCCTGCAAACAGTGATCATAAACCAGCCAATTCAGCAGGGCCTGCACACCCATCAGACATGGTAGCACTAGGTCTTCAGGTTGGTATTTTGTGTATCTTTTTACATATAAGAAACAAATTAGGAGCTCTGGGTGTAATTGAAATGTTACCTGTCCCTAAGATGACTATGAGGAGAACACCTAATTTTGATTTTTCAAGTGGTTTGAAAGACTTACATGCAGCCATGCCTATCGGGAGGAGAATGTTGTGGGAAAGAGCTGTGCTCGTTTCAAACAGCAGTGAGACTCAGAGGTTGTGTTGTTACTCAGCTGCATAAGAATGGTATTTGTACTGAACAAGCAACAAACCTCAACTGAAAAATACAGCAAGGTACAGTGAGTGGAAGGAGTGATAAAAAGTCTTGCATTTTTCCTGAATTTTGCCACTGAGCTGAAGAGCTTTAGAAAACCAGATGGAAGATTCATTACTGTTTCTTTTGGTTGCTGACATCCTTTGATAAAAGATGTAAGGTTAATTTGGTAATAGCTGAAATTATTCTCAGCTAAAACCATTCTGCAATTGTAACAACAATGACGAGATTACACAATCTCAGCTGAAGTTGTTTGGCTGTGTCACAATGATTTGGCAATCTAACATTTTTCTCAAGAGAGTATGTTTATTTTTTATTATTGCTCTGAAAGATTTTCTATACTAAGAATATGAATACTGATGAGTGCAGAAATAGATGATCACTGGTAAACATTTGCAAGGGCGCTCCTTAGAATTTGCAAACAGCCTGAAACAATCACACTGAATGCTATGTTTTTTTTTATTCTTCATTTCAATGGAGTAGTAAATTTAAGACCTCAGAAGCAAGATTTACACCCTGCTCATAGAACATCTGAGCATTCAGACACAATTACATGGCTATGTTTTTAAATCGGTGCTCACACAAGCATTAATTGATTACACTTGTTTAAGTATGTAAATGTACAAGTAGCCCACTCCCACTTAGCTGCCCTTCTTTCTCTTGCTGAGAATTTTTTTAGAGCTGATTTGATTATGTGGAAAAATCAGCTGTATTTCTGTGCGTGAAGAAATGACTGCAATAATGCCAATAGTCAGAAGAAAGAGGGTCATGCATCAGTTGGCTGATGGTGCAGTGTAAATGAACGAAGGGCAGCAGTTTCATAATGAGAAGCAAATATTTCAGATGAGTTTTTCTATTTTTATATTTCAGAGAAATTTCTGAACACTGAAAATGTCTCTGACTGTAAGGAAATGGTCCCTGCCACTGTTTAATCTCTCACTTCTCTGTGTTGAATTTTAGTGGTACTCTTATTTGGCCTTCTTTATTGAATTAGTTTAATAGTCTCTTTAATAAGAAGTATGTTACCCCGTGTTGCTATTATAAACCAGAATTTTATTTTCACATTGCATTGTCTAACTTAGATAAGGTTAAAACAGAAATACTTTCTGCTTTTGCAGTGATAAAGTAAATTAAAAAAACAAACAAACAAAAAAAGCCCACAAAACAACACACTAAAAGCAGATACCTGCTTACTGTGTTGTTATCCATACAGTTTCCTTTGTTATACTTTTTTTTTTTTTTTTCAGGGCAATCATCTTTTCCTGCTACCATCAGAAGAAATAGTAAGTTTCCTTTGGTGGGAGAAGAAAAGCAGTCCAGCTGACATCAGAAATACCCCTTGTCCTGGACTGAGATTAAAAAAAAAATCAACCTCCATGCTAAAGGCTCTAGATGTCATTACAGATGTTTGAGAGTCAAAGCCATCTTGCTTACTCTGGGTTTCACCTAATAACTTTAGGACTATCTATATTAGAGACAGGTAATAGTAACTGTCATTGTTCTTAGCTGTTTAATATTTGGGGTTGTACCATTGTCTATATTAATATTCTTCAAAACCAGAGAATTTCTGTATTATCCATACTGGGCTTGTGATCCTGCTTTTGATCCAATAGAAGTAACTACATGCCAGCTAGAGAATGTGACCTGAACACTATTGCTCTCTTTTTGTGCTTTATTATCACCCACATTTTTTATAATGACCCACTTAGTAAAGTGCTTCTTCAAACTGCATCACAAACTGGCTTGCTAAAATCAGTCTGAGCAAAAGCCTTAGAGAAGGTTGACCTGGCCAAGTATGTACAAACATACAGGGGATAAGGTTGGTTATTTATATGAAAGTGATAAAACCAGCAGTTTGATAAAGGTAGTGTCATATACTATGTCTATTCCGATTTGGTAGTAACAACTAAGATGGCATGCCAGCTTATGAGCAAGGGGGCTCACACCAGTTGCATTCTTGTGGTCTTTCAGTGAGCATGTAGTCGACTACCATACACCTTATGCAGCGATTTGTTTCTTGCTTTCACAGATCCTCCTCCTCTGAGTGTCTCCTCCACATGTCCTCCATCTTTTAGTTCAGGCAGAACTTCCAGCAGAAAATTGGAGCCCTGCATCCCAGGTAGCCCAGATTGAAAAGAAGAGCCACTTTATTTTGACATTTTGTGGAGACTTGGAATAACAAGGAAAAAACAGACTAGAATTGATTGGTTTCTGCTAATGAATTTGTTCATGATTGCAAGAAGACCTTGAAGCTGTCCTAGGATGTTCCTTAGGGTCTCCTATCCATGCCTTCCTGTCACTGGAAGATTTAGCTTATTTGCTGTGCTTCTTCAGATGAGAAGTCTAATGTTTGTCCACTGGACTGGAGCTGGAGGTGTTGGAAGTAGCTGTGGCTGAGCCTGAGTGGAAGCCCAAACAGGGCTGGAGGACCAAAGATTTACAGATCTCCCAGGTTGTGTAAATGAGGAAGTCTGCCCAGAATCCTTTTTGCTGTGTTTTTCTGGAAAGAGCTCTTGGTGTTGCTGAGGCGGAGGAGGAATCCTGACATCAAATGAACCTCTGCTTCCTGGTTCTGGACCTCAGTATTATGGCAATCTGGCAGATAGATGTTTCAACCTTGGATAAGTCAGTGAGGAAAGGTAAAGACATAACTATGACAGTCTTTGGTAGAGTCTGGAGGCTCGTATTACTGGGCAATCTTAGACTCCAGTGGTCTACGGGAGCACTGCAGCTCACAAGCAGCTTGCTCAGCTTTTCTGTCTTACTGCTTTGTAGACTGTCACAGTGCTCCCCTGCAAACGGGAATGGCAGTTTGAGACCAAGGGCAGTGTGCTTATTTTGTTCCTAGTGTGACTGCTCCATGTTGCCTATTTCCCAGACATACCTGGGTGTGGAGAAAAATTTTAAATCAGTATAGGTTGACCAGGACGTGTTCAACTATTTGGAGGTCCTCCTTCACATTAATTACATCTTCCAACCAACATGTTTCTGCCTCTGGTGAGCATGAGGAGGCTATATCTACATGAAGATGTGAGGGATCTTGGTGACATGGGAGGTTTTACTTGAAGCAAGACTAGTGTTTTGCTGTGGTCCCTGTGCCTGAGGCCTGCCCTGCCTAGGGAAAAGGTCTGCTTCAGACTCTTGTCCTTTCATGTTCTTGCTGTGCAGGAGAACAAGCTTTCTTGTGCCCCTTCCAAGACTCATGTCCGATCCTGCTCTGAGGGCATGTTGTCTGTGGACTGGCAAATATATGACAGTGTGGACATGGCAGTGAGGGGACAGTCCTGGATTGAATGGCTGGGGCATTTAGAAGTCTGTCACTTGAACAAAAGAAGTGCAGTTGAGCAGAGTTGAGAGAAGAGTCTTTCTGGTTGCTTCAGCAGGGTCATGTCATGTAAACAAAGTAAATAGTCCTGACCAAGTTGCTATTTACATCTCAGAGTGGGTTTGCATTCAGAGCCCCTATAGGACCATTTTAAATCTGCACCCACAGCAGTTGCTGTAGGAAGTTGAGTAAGTGTATGCAAGAGTCAGCCACAGGGAGGACAAGGGAAGTTTAAGTGCTCTAAGAAGCCCATGAACTGCAGAGAGGGGTGCTTAGATATATCTTTATTAATATATGAGTATCAGCAACAGCTGAGGCTGTGGCAGGCTGTGTTGCTAGCCACAACTTCCATCTTGTCATCCTTGGCTATTCCAGAGTACATGACTCACATTTGATTAACCTGAAATTCCCTCCCGGATAAAGGAGTTTCTGGGGAGAGATGAAGTCTCATGTTTTCAGGTGGGTGGAAGGGTGCTCCCATCAAAGATACTGTGGCTGTGTCTGCCTGGGTCATATGTGCTAGCTGTGAGAACTCATGCTGATGAGACATTCAGCTGCATGAGACAAGGAGCGTAATCTAAGCAGTGTCCCTGTGCCACAACCTTCTGGTTTCCTCAGCTGTGAATGTGAATACCTACATGAACACACAAACTCTGCCTGACCTCGGTACCCAGAAAAATATTGGAGAGGTTCATCTTGAGTGAGCTCACATGGCAAGCGCAGGACAGGAAGGGGCTCAGGCCCAGCCAGCATGGGTTCAGGAAAGGCAGGTCCTGCTTAACCATCCTGATCTCCTTCTATGACCAGGTGATTCACCTAGTGGACAAGGGAAAGGCTGTGGACGTTGTCTGCCTGGATTTTAGTAAAGCCTTGTCTCCCACAGCATTCTAGAGAACCTGGTGGCTCACGGCATAGACAGGTTTTAACCCTTTACTGGGTTAAAATCTGTCTGGCCATCTGGGCCCAGGCAATTGTGGTGAACAGAGTCAAATCCAGTCGGCAGACGGTCACCAGTGGTGTTCCCCAGGGCTCAGTTTTGGGATCCAGTCTTGTTCAGTTTCTTTATCAACGATCTAGATGAGGGGATTGAGTGCTTCCTCAGCAAGATTGCAGATGACACTAAATTGGGTGGGACTGTCAATCTGCTTGAGGGTAGGAAGGCTCTGCAGAGGGATCTGGACACGCAAGGCCAATTGTATGAGGTTTAACAAGGCCAAGTGGCGCATCTGGCATGACCAAATGCAACAACCCCAGGCAATGCTACAGGCTTGGGGAAGAGTGTCTGGAAAGCTGCCTGGTGGAAAAGGACTTGGAGGTGCTGGTTGACACTTGGCAGAACATGAACCAGCAGTGTGCCCAGGTGGCCAAGAAGGCCAAAAGCATTCTGACCAGTATCAGAAACAGTGTGGCCAGCAGGAGTAGGGAAGTGATCATGCCCCTGTACTTGGCACTGATGATCCTCGAGTAGTGTTCAGTTCTGGGTGCCTCACTACAAGGAAGACATTGAGTTGCTGGAGCAGCTCCCTAGAAAGAGTTTGTAGTGAGGTGGGTGCAGCCTCTTCTCTCAAGTAAATAATGAGAGGACAAGAGGAAATGTCCTGAAGTTGTACCAGAGAAAGTTTAGATCAGCTACTAGGAAGACTTTCTTTACTGGAAGAGTAGTCAGGCACTGGAACAAGCGGCCCAGGGAGGTGGTGCAGTCACCATCCCTAGAGGTGTTCAAAAACCGTATAGATGAGGCACTTCAGTGTATGCTCTAGCGGGGTAGTGAGGTGTGGGGTTTTTTATTGTTTATTTATTTATTTGTGGCGTTGTTGGTTTGGTTTGTTAGTTTTTTGGGTTGATGGTTGGATGCTGTGATCTTAGATGGCTTTTCCAGTGGTGACAATTCTGATTCTGTGAGGTAGGTGAGCCTTCCAGGCTTTCTACAGAAGTCCACACAGAGTAATGAAGCTATTCTGGTTTTGATTACATCCAATAAGAAGCAACTAGCTGAAAAGGTCAGGATAATAGTTAGATGAGACTGTCCATGAAATAGCAGAGTGAGTTAGTGATCTGCAGGACCAGAATGAGGAGTAGGATCAACATGACCCCATGTAAGTCAGAAAGGCAGCCTTCAGTGAATTTGGAGAAGAGGAAGGTGGGGTCCCTGGGAAGACTGTTGTTAAGGTTTAGGGTCAGGGCAGCCTGCTAGACCTTTAACAGATGGTCTCTGTTAGCCCCTCTCCCTCCCCAAAGGGGAAGAGAAAGGGAATGAGGGAAGAGAGACTTATGGATTAGAAAATAAAGCTAGAACAGCTTTAATGAAAATAATAATATAGAATATGTACAAATATATACAAAACTAGCATTGAATCCAACTGCCTCTGATGGCAGTTGCCACTGATGCTGTGGAGCAGACACTGGGGAAGTCCCAGACTGGACTCAGCGACAGATGCGAACCATGGTCAGGAGCTGGATTCTGGAACTGGATTCAAGAACACAAGGATTGGGATCAGAGGCAGAACAGACAGTCCTCTTCGGATGCTGGACATTGAAGAGAAGAGCGTGACCTTTGTGATCCCTCAGCTTTATACTGAATATGACGTATAATGGATGGAATCCCTCGTTGGTCAGTTTAGGGTCACCTGTCCTGTCTGCTCTTCCCCCCAGCAGCAGCCTTTTACTTTCTGCATCCCCAACATGGTGCACAAGATTTAGCAGTCACCTTGGTCTGCACGCCCATCCTTGGTAGTAACTCAAAACAGGGGGTGTTATCACTGCCAGCAGCAGACACTGCCTGTGAAAACAGGCTGCTAACTTCAGACAGTGCAGTTAGTTACAAGGGACTGAGCTGAAAAGTAAGATCACTGAACAGAATTTGTTCTGTTCTAACTCAAACCAGGACACTTGTGTAATAGGAAAGCAGAACAGAAAGAGTAAATTCACAGGAGTTGCTAATATTAAGAGCACAAGTACAGGTTTTCATTGTGAAGTCAGCAACTGTAGTTAGGAAACCAGGTTGGCTAAATCACTCAAACTGAAAAAAAACAAACCTACAGGGAAGGAGAACACAGGTTAGGCTATTAGGGCTGAGAATAAAAGTCTAACAGAAGCATGTAGAAACAAAATCAGAAGGACGCAACATGAAATAAAATGCAACTACCAAGCAAAATAAAAAAATGAAACCCACATCACTCCAGAAGCCTGCTAATTGTGTTCAGTAGAAAGGGTTCTCTAACTGTAAAGGGAGAAAAATAAAAGGTGTGAGGAAGGTAGTACCTTCTAGACTTCACTATAAAAGATCAGTAAAATAAGGAAACTAATGCATTAACCTCCATTAAGAAAAGGGCAGAGTATTTAAGTCAGGAATTTTCAAATTGACCTCAAGTCTTTCTTTAACTTCATCCTAGTGTATTAAAAGTCCTTGCTAACAGAACCTCAGTATCAGTAATCAATGTATTCGAGAAGTTATGGAAGTTATGGATGTTAGGTAGGACAGAGGGAGGTTGCAAAGTGACAAGCATGGTGGAGGACAGGGAGGAGAAAAAGAAAATGTATGAAATTATTGATTAAGCAAATTAATTTCAAATCCTAGAAAAATAGTAAAATATATTTGTGAGCATGGTCAGGATCTGAAAAATAACATATTGATGAGTAACTATCAACAAGAAATCACAGCTCAAAAATCTGTTTTCATTTATGACAACATGACGTCTTATGAATAGAGAAAAGCTATAAAATCATAGAGAAGAGTTGTAGATGTCATATGTCTTCATTTTCAGGCAATTATTTATGTGATTCTCATAAGCAAATGAATAAAGTGTGTTCTGTGTTGATCTGCAGCTAGCTGCATGCAAAACTCGGTGGAAAAACAGAGTAATGAATGGCATGCTTCCCTATGAGAATGGAAACGGATGTCAAGTTGTATTGCACAGATAGAGAATATGGTGACCTGGATGAATGCTTATAAAAGGCAAAATGCTTATTGAATTCACATATGTATCAGGCTGGGAAGGAGTTAAGTATGCTGGAAGACAGGGAAAGAATAAAAAGTGATCTCCCTTTAGAAATACGAAAAATAATGGGAAACTAGTCAACAAAACAGATGCAGATCTAGGCAGGAATAATGAACTGCTAGGGAAAACTGGTTAGGTATCAGTTCTGTACAGTAGTAACTCAGGCTTTGGGTAGTCACAGACTAGATATGAGTCAGCCATGGCTTGTTATTGCAAAAAAAGATAAGTGTCTTACTGGGATGTATTATGAAGATTAGAGTTTGCAAGACTTGGCAAAGAGTTTTGCTTTGCTTAGCAGTTATAAAGCTAGTTTTGTATGTTGCATGTGAAGAAGGATGTGGACCACCTGAAGAGCAACCAGCATGTCAAGAGGCCTAGAGGAAATAGTGAATTATTTCAGATTGGTTAATTAGAGAGGAGTAAGATGAGTAGGAGAATGACAACCATCCTCAAATATGTCATTAGTTCCTGGTGAGATGGGAATAACCTGTTTTCTATGTCCACCTAGAGCAGAAATTGCAATCAGGATATTTGAGGTTAAATGTTAAGACAAATGTTTTTCAAGGGAAAACGTACTGGAAAAAAAAAAGATTGCCAGTGGTATGGTCAGGGTTTGTCACTGGGCTCTTTTAAGAACAGGCTACATAATTTACCTATGAAACACAGTGCCACTTCTCTGGTGTAATCCTGATCTCATCCTAGCCCTGTTGGTTGTAAATAAAAACTTGTGCAATGTTTTTCAGTTTTCTTTTTACATAAAACTGTATCTCTTTTTTTTAACCTTAAGACATATGTTGTAATACACAGCTGGTCAACAATCTCCAAACATCTGCCATGGAGAAATACAGGAAGTGTCTTGTGGGTATTGTACCTGGTATCTGGTAAGCTCCAAACCTGAGAATTTCCAGGTTGAGAAATAATTTCATACTGCAGGCTTTTTTTTTTTTTTTTTTTTTTTTGGTTAAAATATTTTTTTTTATACTTTTCTATAGAAATAAAATAGTCCATTCTTAATGTTTGCAATCAGATTCATAAAAATAACTGGTAGTTTTCCAGCCATGTTGAGTCACAGCTATGTATGTATGCAACATGAGTAAGTAACTATTAGTAAAATCTTTTGCTTTGTGTGCATGAAGAGAATATTGAAAGCATTATTTAAAGTCAGTAAACATGTTTGGTTAGAATTTTTAATTGTTGTTTTTTTTGAGAAACTGTTCTTTTGTTTTCTTTTAATCATTAGGGCTCAATAAGGCAAAAAGAAATATTTATTATTTGTATTGATTCTAGCTGGTAGAAAAGAGTAGTACTAAGTAGTAGTAGAGTGGAAAATACTTCTCTCCTTGGAGTTTGCCCTTTTTAACATAAAGATCACTTTTGTAAGGCAATGTCAAGATGAGTAACTGCTTAAACTAGTTTTTAAGTACTTCCCTCCTCCCCGCCGCTGTAGCCTCTATTGCTGGCCAGATTCAGCCTTGTATGGGTTTTGTTTTTGGATTAGGGAATGCAGAGACTGAGAACCAGCTATGTCTGCCATGCACTGTTTTTATTTACAAGAAATGTACACAAAGTCCTATTTCCTGGAAAAGAGGAAGAATCAAACAACAGAAGGCGGATTGTCTGCTTATAGTTTGTTCTTTTGACTTTCTTTTGGCGACATGCAAATGTAACTTCTCTTACATCTCCATGGCTTTTTTCCAGTTTGCTTGCTGGGTGGCGTGACACAGAGATACAGACTGTCCTTCCAAACTATGCTCAAATTTTGCATTTGCATTCGAACTGCAGTGCTACCCTTTATACCACATATTTTAGTTCCTACCCCAGCCTTGTCATGCTTGTCTGGATTTCAGCCAGTATTTTTTACTGTGTCATTTATTGATAAATAAAGAGAAATTTATCATGATTAGATAACAATGTTCTCCCCACTATTTCCAGCAGTGCTCACACAGCAAAGTCAAGGGCTGCTCCCAGAGACAGCAAATCTACAGGATGAATTTATATTAAAAATTAAATATGAATTTATGTAATCTTAGTGTTCAAAGTGCCACAGTATATGGCAGCATGTATGCTGCATTTGTCTCCTTTTTCCTTCTGAATGAAAATATGCTATTACCACTGAGGGAAAAAGTGCTTTTTCTCCCACTGGTATTTCCTGCAGGACTTCAGGAGAGGCTGGCTTTGGAACTGCTGCTTCCCACAGCAACAGAACGGTGCTGAACTGTTGCTCTGAGAGGCAGGGACCCACAGAGCACAGCTCCTTCTGAGTCTTGAGCTAAGCAGGAGGAAAGGACAAGTGACCCTGCTACTCTCAGAGGCAGCCTTTTCTTTTTCTGGCTGCTGTCTCAGTTCCAGCTGAGGTCCTAATTCATCTGTCCTGCAGCTATTATCTGTCATGGCTGCATGGTCTGTGTCTGTGTTGGGCAAGGAGTCCTCATGGAGTTCAGGGCTTGTCTAAAGGTGGGAAAACCTGCAGGTCACCAATGGAAGAAACAGCTCCTGTGAACAGCAGAGTTGGTACATCTGAAGTGGCAGAAACTCCAAGAAATGCCCTCCATGAGCATTCAAAGATTTAACAAGACAGTCTCCAAAATGAAGTAAAAATCTTTTGGGGAGGAAAAGAGAATAATATTTTTTCCTAATTGGCTGTGGAATAGAGTTATTATTTCAGTGTTACCACATCTGTGCCTCAAGACAGCTAGCTGTCACTCACACCTCCAGGTGAGCTCCTTGGTGAACAAGTTCTTCAGCTGAACTGACTAGATCCAGATGGGATGCCAATGGCAGCTCTGGTCACACCTTTTCATTAAATTGAGCACATGATTCTGTGTGATGTAGGGGAGTTTTGTCATTGTCCTAATTAGGATCAAAAGCAAATCCTAATAACTGCCTGCAAGACCCTGTGATGTCAGGAAAAGTTTTGCCATTGTATGTTTGTACCAGCCTCTTAACACATCGTGACTTTCATCTGCATGTGTACAGAGCTAGAGCTCTTACTGAGCTTCTGGGAATAGTTGATCAAAAATAAAATACTGGACAAAACCCTGCTTTTATTTTATATTTCATAAAAATTTAACTCAATTATTTGTCATAGAAATTCTTTTCAGTTGCACTGTTGCAAACAAGTGCAGAGCTTTTCCCTCACATCTCCTAGCTTCAGAAAACGTTCTGATCAGAAATCTTTTCATTTCTTTCATTTTTATTGATGTTGAAGTTATTTCACTAACCCTTCTTTATCTTTGCTGCTGAATATACGTTTGATTACTAAGTTTAGTCCTCTTTGTATGACCTATTTTGTTTGAGTTTTAACGCTGTTGCTTGGATACACATCTAAGTGAGGCAGTTGGTTTCATCATGCTTTTTTTTTCTGTGCTTTGGGTGATACAAATGGATTGTTATTGTATATTTTTCATGTTTTTAAATGTATTTTGTTTGTCTAGAACCTTGCTTTCAGCAGAACATTTGTCTTTGATGGCAAATCTGTGGTTTTCTGTATGGTAGACATGTACATGGTAGGTATGGTAGACTAGTACAAGAAAACACTGAAAGAAGAAAAGCAGAGACTTTCAGAAGTAGAAAGTTAAATAGATTAGAATTCTCGGCCTAGAAGAGTGATGATGGAAAGCAGCACAATAAAAATACTTAAAGCAATGGATCCCAGTGGGATGGGGGAGACAATCAGAAGAGTAAAAGTGAGAAAACTCATGTTGAGATAAAGACAGTTTAATAGCTAAAGCAAAAGCTGTGCATACAAGCAAAGCAAAACAAGGAAGTAATTCACTACTTCCCATTGTCAGGCAGGTGTTCAGCAAACTCCAGGAAAGCAGGGCTTCATCACACATAATGGTTACTTGGTAAAATAAACACCATAACTCCAAACATCCTCCCCTTCCTCCTTCTTCACAGAGCTTTATATGCTGAATATGATGTCATATGGTATGGATTATCCCTCTGGTCAGTTGGTGTCAGCTGTCCCAGCTGCATCTCCTCACAAATTCTTGTGCACCCTCAGCCTCCTCACTGGAGGGGTGATACGAGAGGCAGAAAAGGACTCTGTGAAAGCACTGCTCAGAACTAATTGAAACATCCTTGTACTATCACCACTGTTTACAGAACAAATCCAAAACATAGCCCCACGCTAGTGACTGTGAAGAAAATTAACTATCCCAGCCAAAACCAGCAGACACACATATACCTCACTATGCTACAGGCATTTTTCTCTGTAGGGCGTTTTGGACACGTAGAGTAATTCTGAAAAGAAAGGGGAAACTTTTAAAGTTTCCTCTTGTCAAAACATTCCATATGGTTACTGGTATGTGGCTAAGTAATCAGACTGGTGTGAGTGTTTAATACTGTGTATGTTCTTTGTAGGCGCACCCAAAGTTTCATTATGGTTTGTACTACTGCAGAAATAAAAGAAATCAAGGAGTTAGAATTCTGTGAAGAGAGCAGTAATTGATGGTGATGTGTTGTGGAAGCATGAGCCTGAAATGAGTTGGGTACTTGGACAATCCATGTAACAGTATTATCAGATGTTATTTGTATGAAGATGTTACTGTAGGCTGTGTGAAAGAAAATGCATATGGTTGTTAACAATCACAATGAGAATAACATACATAAGCATGTTCTTGATGAGTAACTTCTTGTGTAAAGAACTGTTGGCTTTCGAGGATGATGCAGAACACTGCTCTCACAAGAAAAAGAACAAAGTGTCCACCTAACTAGAGAAGCAAAAAGCTTCTTAAACATAAATATAAACATGGTCTAGTACCATTTCAGTTGCTATGTGGTATATCTCTCCTGTCCTCCAGCTGTTGCTTCAGAAAGCTGCAGATCTATCTTCAGTCTTAGAATCATAGAATCATAGAATGTTAGGGGTTGGAAGGGACCTAGAAAGATCATCTAGTCCAACCCCCCTGCCAGAGCAGG
>JANHFX010020226.1:6365-41340 GCA_027560015.1 Chloroceryle amazona
ATTTAGGAGCAGATTGGAATTTTGAGGTTTCTGGAACTCTTGAAATGAAGAAGGAGAAAAAAAAAAAAAAAAAGAAAAAAATCAAAATGGGGGGGAAAAAAAAAAAAAAAAAAAAAAAAAGGCCAGATCAAGAAAGGTATTTTTGTAAGTTATTTAATTGAGTCAAACCTATTTGCATTTTAAATTAGTGAAAACCATTATATTCAGAGACACATATGGTTTTATTTACTGTACTTATCTCCAGGATATTCTCAGCCCACATATAGGGTTAATGAAGCCTAAACCATCCATTAAAATTCAGTATGTTAGTTAGTTTATATTAATCTTCCTTGAGGAGTTATTCAGTACTTCTCTACCAAATACCTCCAGTTCTCTTGTAATATTGCCAATTTTTCTGCAGTCTTGAAATAATAATATTCAGCCATTAGCTTAATATATACTTGATGCCTTAAGAACAAGAGTTTCTTTATCCTGCTGCAAGAGTATTTTTTTATAGGAGGTATTATATTCTAACAAAATGTAAGTTTTTCTTTAAAAGGTCACCACATGTATTAAAGTTGCATAAAACTTGTTCTTTCAAGCAAGTTCTAGAAATAGCAGTAAGCTGAAATGTCCCATGAGAACTTGATGAAAAAGTCTGGACAACTACTGAGTCTCCAACGCACAATTTTCTGCTCTTATTATCCACCACAGAGACATGTAAGGAGGAAACCAGGATAGGGACAAGAGCAAGAGTTATCTTCTTTATTGAATCACAAACAATAGCATTCTTCATTACAATTAACTGTTATGGAAAAGGCTATTTTACCATAAGCACAGAGCTTGCTTTACTGTCCTATAATTGAAGAGGGTCCCTACGGGGAGCCGGCAACGACAATCACACCAATATGGCTACATATTGTTCTTGTTTATTCCCCTACACAGTTTGCTTATATAGTCTTCTAAGCTGTACATGGGTACATTCACTACTTTCATTGGTAGCAGTTACAAGCACACATAGTAAGCTCTAAGCTAATTGGTTATATGCATCCGGGTACACATTCTGTACACACCTCTCTTGCAGATAATACAGCTCCTTCACTTTCCACTCTCCTGCCTGCTCAGTGCCAGGCTTCCCCCCCTTGCTGCCCTTCACAGTGATCTTAAGAGCACTCAGGACTCACTCTAACTTAGTCAGGGCTGTCCAATCCTTAAAGGGCCATCACATGTCCTTGTTCAACAAGGAATTCCCCTACATATAATCTTTCCAGGCTTTCAGGAATTCAGTCATGATCTTCAGTATATTTCTTCATTCCTGTAATTTTTACTTTTTCTCATCAAACAAACCACAGTTTTATGAGGCACTCCTGACTGGGATTGTTAGTTTGTTTCTGTCCAAAAGTAACAAGCCTAGCTTTTAACTGTGGGAAAAATAGGTCCAAGTTATTAACTTAGGGACTTATAGAAAATTATAACGAAAAGCTGCCACAATCAGTGTAGCTTCATTCTAAATTCTGTCAGTTGTATTTTTAAACATTCAGCCTTATTTCCCAGTTATTATTTTTTTTCACTATATTAATCTCTGGACAGTGGTAAGTGCCCAAGTCAACATTTTTCCCATGAGTTTTTAATTAAAAAAAAAAAAAAGAGGAATAATCAATTACCTGCTTTAAGGAATAAATGAAAAATGAAAAACAAAAACTACAAAACAGTATCAGAAAGCCACAAATCTTATACTCCAGAAAGAAACTCATCCAAGATCAAAATGAAAATGAGGACATATACTATGATGTTTTAAAACATAATTGTAATGAAAAAACATAATAAAGATTATTTTTTTTCAGGGAAATATGAAATTTATTCCATAATTAGGTTAAATGTAGCTATCTAAACAAACATTAAATTTAAGCTGACATGTATCTTTTTTAATGAAGCTCTATTACTAGTATTTATTTCTTGTCACCTTCATGTTTTCCTATTTTCCTTTGGTACAATTCAGACCAAATTCAAATTTAGGTCAAACTGAATTTGTCACAAATCTGTGGCAGATCATAGAATCATCTAGGTTGGAAAAGAACCATGGGATCATCGTGTCCAACCTTTCAGCCTACTTTACAAGTTCACCCCTAGACCATATCCCCCAACACTACATCTAAGTGATTCTTAAACACATCCAGGGACGGCAACTCAACCACCTCCCTGGGCAGCCTATCCCAATATCCCACCACTCTTTCTGTGAAGAATTTTTTCCTAGTATCTATTCTAGACCTACCTTGTTTCAGCTTGAGGCCATTCCCTCATGTTCTGTCAGTAATTACCCGAGAGAATAGACCAGCACCAACCAGATGTCTTATGTCTAAGCGCTATTATGTAAATAAGTAGTTTAACTGACTTGAAAAGACCTTTTGAAGTACATTTCTGTTTGCAGAATTAGGATCTAAATCTGGGAACTCATTCTCCTAATTTAAGCTACACGAATCTGAATAACTGAAGTACATAACAGAAGAAAGTGTGTGAATTAGGTACCTAGTAATCTTGATTATATTGTTGATTTTGTCTTCCATTCTACACAGAAATGTATGCTTGATAAATTTCACAGGACACAGATGTCAGAGAAGCCATTAAACTAATCCAGAAACGAAAGAACCATTTCCTAATTTTGATTGTATAACGGCATCTCATTTAGTTCATTTTGTAAAATTCAGTCAGCGCCAGTTGAGTTGTCAGAACTGCAGATGCATTACACGGAGAATACTAGAAAGTGCTCTCCTTCATTATGCCTGAGCTACACCCATGGTAGAGTTCATTCATTTTCTTTAAAAACTATGTTAATTTACATGATATTTTGAGAAGAGATATCAATAAGTCTCTTAATAAGCTTATGTGGTTTACAGTAAAACTCCCATTAAACAAATGTTCCTGAGTCAAAACACTTATAGTTTATTACACCATGCTTGAAAATTAATCTGTGCTGCTTTTAGTCATTATATTCAATATACTGAAAATTAATATGGTAGGAATATCTGCATACACTATTTTCCAAATAATTTTGCTTAGTAACACTGTTGTACTCTAATTTTTGGCAAGACCTATGCTTATAGGCTTCCAAATCTTACCTGGAAATCTGAAGAAAAAATTCTTTGTGCTTCTAAAGAGGAAATCAAACCATAATTCACATGAATAGTGAGTCCACATTTAATGGAGGCAGAAAAGTTTATTTTATCTTCTTTCTATTTAATGAAAAACCTCAGCAAACAAAGCCTTCCAAACCTCATACCCTTGTTTTTTACTGTATTATATTTATTCATGAAAGAGAAGGCAGAAAGTAGGCCACTTTAAATTGCATCCAAATCTAAAAACACAGTAAAAAGATTGTCTGAATTTAGTGCACAAAGTGCATGTTATAGGTCCCCACTAACACATTTAGAGGAATATCCTGGATGGCATCTCCAGATGCCTGAATGTATTTTTTTAGAAAACAAATATTAACAAACCTTATTGATTTTTAAATGGATTAAAAGGTATTGAGAGAGATGCTGAAGGAATAGTTATTACTCTGAGCACATATCATGAATGCTTAGATATGTAATAGTCTCTTTACATTCTCCTTTTTGATTGTATATAGCTTGGTTTCTGAAGTAATAAAAATACAAAAACATTGGAAGTTTGGAAAATTTGGTTCATGTGTAAAGCAATAAGTAAGCAGGAGCATACCAAGAAAAATCTATGCTTTGCTTTCTTTAAACCATTGTTTTTATATAATAGCAAAAGACAAGATTTGAGATATACTTATCTCCTTAGAATTAATTTCATTATTATAAAATGTGACTATAAACTTATATTTCTCGTCCAATCATATAAGAATCTGACAACTCCTCTAATACAAGAGTTGCAAGTACTTGGCCATTCACTGGACCTTTTTTTAATTCCAGTTTGAGACATAAAGGCAAATGATAATTTAATATATTTGAATTTACATCTTTCAATAATAATAAAAAAATCAGCATGTAATATAATTCTGGACACACGCTAATAAGTTACATTATAGGCTTATCACATTCAAGCTTCTGAAAATAGTGGAAAGTATGAACAGCTTTGTGCTTACTCAATTTGTGATACTGAAAAACTGTGAAGGAACTCGGATTAACAATCCAAGTAACATATTTTTTTTTCTTGTATTCAAAACAAAACAAAGAACTCAAACCAAACAAACCAAACAAACACACACAAAACAAACAAACAAACAAAAACCCAAACAAACAAAACAAAACAAAAATCTCCAACAAACGCATTTATCAAAATATGTCAAGTAAGTGAAGAATTCCAGTTGCTGGATTTAGTTCACTTAACATTTCCACTGCTTCACCTCCCTGACAGAAGGAGTGCAGATGTTAATTACCATTTCCAGAATGCCTTGTCAAAATACCTAAGAATTACTGTTCCATTAATGACTTTGTCCTGCGCTTGGGTTCAGTGGCTGATTCAAGCTGAAGAATGCTGAAACACTTCATTAGGACACCCAGTCTTTCCCTGCAAACCCCAGCTAGTAATGCATGGCTTTGTGCCAGTGATTTAGCTTTAGAAGAGGAACTATTATAAAACTGTAGTTATGAGGGAATTAACAGTCACATTTAAGAAGATTATTACCCTTGTATCAAGTGAGTTAATTTATTAAATGGTAACTTCAGAGGCAGCAAGTAATTTAGAAACAATGCCAAAGATGTAAAAGCACAATGACCTATCTGAAATGCCGAAATACTTTATTAGTAGGCAAACAGAAGTATTCAGGGCCAATATACTCAGTGGGATAATAGAGACAGGAAGCTGTTTCTTCACACATTCATTAGACAACATGTCTTTTCTCCCTTGAAATAGGTTGGAGGGTTGCTACTGTCTTTGCTGAGTGAAAAACTGTGTGTTTTGTCTCTGTAGAACACCAAATTAATTTTACCAGAAAGTCTGATTTAGGAAGGCATGCACTGAAGGAAACCAATCAATTCCCTTGTGAAATATGTCATTTTTCTAGCATTTAGCTTCCCTACATAACACACCAATTCTTCCTTTACAAGTGCTTTAGCTCAAAACTCTATTTTTTGTCCAAGTTGTCTCTATATAGTTCTGCTTACTCTCTTTTTAACATGTCTTGAACTCAGGTCTCATCAGTATTTTTGCTTTTTTCTCCGAAAAACTTTCCTCCCACCATCTTCTCAGCTGCCTGGATGATAAGACTTTCTCTTACACATTTATATCATTGACTTTAATTATAAGATTTCACTTAAAATGTGTGAGGGGCTTCTTTTTGTACTTTATTTAGGTATAAAACTTAAGGTTACTTAAATACAGAGTCATAAGTAAGGTAGAATTAATTCCACCCTGGAGTTTGGCTTTTGAGACAGATTATGAAAAGAGAGCATTTCATCTTGTGTATTTGCAATTTAAAAGATCAAGGTGATGAAGTGCTACAAAGAACAGAAGTCTAGGACTGCTCTTCAGATTCACATTCAAAATTTAGATGTCTACAAAGTATATATCTACCCATAGATATGGGAATTTTCTAATCTCTCATTTTAAGTAACAGAGTTCCAGTCAATCTTATTGGTCTATTGAATGCAATATGGTAATCCAGCAAACCAAATGTACAGAAATGAATCTGAACAGCTCTCTATTATGCTAACTATTTAGATTAGATCTCCATTAACCAGAAGGGGAAGTTAAGGCAACTAACTCTAATGTACACACTAATAGTAGATAGCTAAATTTGTCAATGGAATCTGAACTTGTGTCCTACCCTTGACTTTGTCATAACATTTCATCACTTTGATCTCTTAACGTGGAAGCACAGATTAGGAAATCCTCCCTTACACAGTTAATTATTTCTTCAAAACTAATTGCTGCATCAAACCAATGACTTTTTTACCTAAGAAATTAAGGCCATGGAAGTAATTAATTTTCCTGAGCTCTGTTACTTTTGAGTGGATTGCATCTGAACAGAACAGAGCACCTACTCTAGCAAGGCTTTCAGATGCTGAGGAGTTTCAGGACAATTTCTCCAGGGAATATTTATTTTTTTCTGGACTGACTAAAATAGAATGTAATTTCAGAGGTACCAGGGACAGTATTCATTTTCACAGTGTTGCAGATCTCTGTCACCATAGCAGTATGGATTTCTGCAGTATTAAGAGACCAAAGTTGTAGATGTAAGACAGCGCACCAAGCCAACAAAACTGAAAAATAGTAAAGAACAGAAAATTCCGTTAATGCTAATGGCCTTACTGAGTGTAAGGTGAGGTGACAAACACTTCAAAAAAGTTTGGAAAGATGGATTACATCATAAATTGCATCTGGTCCCCATTCAGGCATTAAGTGTTAGCAGTATTCCTGATTAAAATGGAAAATGCTATTCCCTGCTGTGGGAAGAAAAATAGCATTGAAAGCAGAAAACATCTGCCAGACACCTTGAATATGAAACTTTTTATTAAGCATTGCATTTTTTTTTCTTTGTTAATTAATCTATTTCACAATCTCAGGTAATCACTCTGCAATTTCTCAGTAGTCTGACTTTCAAAGGAACTTTATGCTCTGTCAGTTTCTATACCTGTTTTGTCAAAGAACATGGGAATGACATAAACACCTTGTTAATTTGTTCACTGCTGGCTTGCATATCCTCTCCTCAGTGATTTTTTTCCAGAAGGCAGTAACATAAAAAACATTCCTTGTCCTTCTGGTTATGCATTGTCAGTGTATTCTCTGTGTCTATATTAGTTTACTAGGTAACCCTTCAGGGTCCTACTATTTTACAGCTAAAAGGTGGAGGTAGTAAGATCTCCTTGTTGACAAGGCTGATTAAGTAAGACTGCAACACTGGTCTGTACAAATGCCCACCACAGCATGGCCTGCAGCAGTCACAGCACCAACCAGAAATACTTGCTTAAACTTCATGCTAACTCTGTTGCATATCATGTAAGGTTCGCTGTCCATACTTGATGGGCTTTTGTCTGATACTTGCTGTTTACTGGGGGTTTGGTGTCACTTACTGCAGACAAGGAGGCATAAAAAATCCCAATTCAACACCAACCGATTTTAAAAGAAATGTCAAGTATCCTGACTGGGATGTCATAAATGTACAACCAATCTTAAGAGAAGAGAATAGTCACCACAAGTTACCACAAATCTATACAAATTGATCTCTAGGAATTAAACAGAATTAAAAAGAAAAACACAACACCATGACAAGTGATAAATGGGAAGATCTGACACATATATTTTAAGAATGGTAGACAATATAAGATTATCATGGGAAGTTACTTCATTTTTAGAAGCAAAGGAAATTGAGTAAATCTCATCTCTCTGGACTTCAGTAAAGCATGTGATGAAGTGTCATATTGGAAATGATTTCAGTTTTGCTGGAATATATCCTAACAGTACCTGCAGGTTGAATCAGGGAGTGATAGATGGTGCTGAAAGAGGATGTATGGATCTGGAGAGAGGTTCCACAGAATTCAATATCAGAACTAATCCTCAGTAAGATTTTCAGTAATAACTTTACATAAATACATGTGAAGGGCTAATGCAATCTGCTCCTGACACAAAACTGGAAAGTACCATCAGTAAAGACCACATTATCTTAGCAAAAGAACTAGAGAAAGGAAAAAAAAATAAATCAATATTTTGACTCATGTTAGCAAAAATTCTAACAGAAAACCAGTAGATTTATTTTTATTATGTGTATTAGTGGAAGTTTACACTCTTACATTTCATTCCTTAATGTCTGACTACAGTCATAGATACTGGTGTATAACAAAGTTTGCATTGTAATAAAGTATCAAGACACTGTAGTCACTGTGTATTGTTTCTAATACAAGATAGATAAAAGGATTTATAGTTCCTTACAGAAAGAACATGCAGCATTAAAGATAGGAATTCTTAGCAAGAAGATGGGATTTTTCAATATGAATGCTATCCAGCATTCACATACTTTAAAAAAAATCTCACCTAGTAAAAGAAGGTACTAGAAGTAGGAATCATATGATGAAATACTGGCATTGGTAATTGAAGAATACCTTTCATATAATCATCTAGATTCTTTAAACAGGCTCTTTTACAATGTGATTCATATGAATTCCTTTACATTTCCTTTATGATGAGATGAATTGTGCCCTGAAAGTGTCTACTTCTCCCTGATGACTACTAATTTACCCAAAGTGCCTAGATCAGATTCTTATGTGCGATTCTTAGCTTCTACAGCTGATGTAACAGAAGACAGATTTTTCAAAATATCTACTAAATCAAAGACAATGTGTGTGACCTTAGCTATGTCATTTAGTTCTTCTGTGTCTTTACTGTTCATCTATAAAATGAGGATAATCGAATTTCCATACCTTTCAGGGCAATGCAGCAGGTTGCAGATTATGTGACTCTCTAATACCATGGCAATGGATGCCCTATAAATACTTAAGCCTCTTCTGGATTGTTAAATGAGGAAACCAAGAACAGACAGTAAAACTCAAACTAATTTCTTTTCAGAGAGGATTGTTTGACATCTCCCTGAAGCAAAGCTCCATTGAAGGATGGGGTTCGTGTAAAGCACACTATGCTTAATCATAACAATAACAGGGATGTTTTTGAAAGAGGGGGTATCCTGCCTTTCTGAATAAAAGAATTCGCACAGGATATGTTTTTCTCTTTTGTCGCAGGCTGTTACATTTGTCTCATGATTCAAGTAAACAATTGCTACATCAACAAAAGAACCCTTTGTGTTTATTGCCAGCTGATACATGATACATCCTTTTAAATTTTATTTGTCCTCTTCTAAGACAGCTATCAGAGAAATGTTACCCAGAACTCCAATCTTTAGTGAAAAATTCAGTGCAACACGTTACTAATGTTATACTCTGACTTGTGAGATATGTGCTTGTTTTATATATGCAAAGGCTGATTTTGATCTCATTTACACCAATACCAACTGGCTCCAGCTGAATTACTCCTAATTTATCCTAGAATTGCTGTCAGAATCATATTTATATTTCAGCCAGAGCTTACAAACCTCCAGCAGGAGAGTGTTTTTTTATTGTAAGGCTAAACTGGCAGTCATCCAGAATTCCCTGGGAGAAAGGGGATTTTAACCACATTGATTTAAAGAAACATAGAAGCTTTATTTATTTAAAATCAAGGATATAAATATTTTAACAGCAGCAGGAGCCATAAAGAGAAGGCAAGCATTCAAAGTTGCTACAAGTGAAAAAATCTTCTTGTCTAGAGCTAACGGCTGATGATAGAATTTGAAAAGTGCAGAGAAATAGGTACAAAGAAATACTTGTCAATAATAAGAACAACAGCACTGTATTTACAATCCTATGTTTAAAGGCAAAATAGACATTCTTCTCTCTGTTTGATCTCTGGAAAAGTTATCTGCAGCTCACAGGCCTGAATTTGAGTCTTCTTCTGTCACTCAAAAGAAGTACTGAGATAACTGTGCTAGAGATGACAGACTAGTAACCCCTCTAGCAAGCCAGACCTGTGGGGGGTGTCATGTTTTCTGTGTCTGGGCTGAAAGCACACTTCCTACTTAGAAATGCTCTCTTTTGTTCTCCTACAGTGCCTGAAATTCATTCTCAAGAGATATGAAAAGTTTAAAAGCATCTCACAGAAAAAGGTCCTTCAATTCCCATAGGAACAAAGAATCACAAAATGAGTGTAATTTTTATTTTTCCCTTCTCAAGGAAGAACAGCTCTTGAAGTCATAAACCAGATCCCAAGCTGTATCAGCTGTTACAGCACCAAAAGAGTTAGACAGTGTACCCCCTGTACCTGTCTCTGTCAGAGACACGTAAGACACAAAAAAAACCCCAATTCAATGACATCAGAATATTTGTAACTATACATTTTCAACATACATTACTGCTAACCAGACAACTGCCAGGACAAGAAACAAAACCTGATGACTTAATGCGCTATTTTATTCTAACAAAAAGATTGTCTCTGAAAGCATTTACACCGCACTTTACTTATTATAATAAATTGTGACCCAAAATAAAAAATAACAAGTAGTTTATAGATTAAAGAAGCATAGGAATTTGGGAGACCAAACTTAAATACCTAGACATGTCAAATCACACTGCTGAAAACATATTCCTAAACCAGCTAAAATACAAGGCTAGAAACATGGATAGGTATAGGTAATTTATTAAAAAAAAACCCAAACAACAAACAAACAAACAAAAAACCCAAACAAACAAACAAACAAAACAAAATGAAACAAAAAAAACCCCAACACACCAAAACTTCCATCAAAGTGACTTTAAAAAGTCTCACTGCAATGTCAAGCTTTCCTAGATTTTTTTAGGGGGGAGCAATCTAAGAGAGTGACATAGAAATGGCTTTCATTTACAACTGCAAAGATCATTCCAGTATTAGCAAGATCTTAATAACATAATGTCTACTTAATGTGTCTACATAATGTCTATGCTATTTGCAGATTTATCAGGGGACTAAGGAGCCTCTTGTCTCCTTCATTCAACCGATAAGCTTTCACCTCCTACTTCCTCTCAGGAACTCTCTCATTCCCCACCAACCCCCACTTGCTTGTCCTGAAGTTCCCCTCTATATAGACTACAAACAAATAATACGCTCAAATAATAAAGAGCAAATCCACTCATGGCCCAAAATCAGTCAGGACAGGAGCTATGCAGGCACAGCACTGTCAGTGTGTAGCCTGCACCATGAACATGTGGCCTTGAGATCAGAAGTCTGCATACAAGCTTACTGGAGGGGCTCCTCCACCTCAGCACGGTTTGGACAGAGAGAACTACACTTGCTCTCTTGATGGTGGATTCTCACATGGCTTCATTTGCTTCTGATTAAGGTTTGATTAAGTTTTGGAAACTGAGTAGAAGATGGACAGATGTCTTGAAGACTTTTAAATAAATGTCTTTTATCTAAAGACTTTTGAGCTGTTATTGCAGAAGACAGTTACAACTTCCCTTCTAATGTAAGCACTTTACTACTTGAGCAGTGATTAGGTGCTTGTTCAAGTAGCCAGTGACAAGCATTAATGACTTTGTTAATTATTTCCCCTCTCAAGTGTCCTATTCTTGGGTCACTGAGAACCCAGCAAATGGAACACTGACTTTGCCCTGTCTACACAACAGAGATTTTATTGAAATTAGCAGTGATACAAGCTTTTAATGACTAGCATACAGCAGAGCAAAGTAAATGAAATATAAGACAAAAGACACAAGAACCCTCACACACAGTCCTTATAAGTTCTGGTAAAGCTACTCTGTGAACATAGATACAGAGCATCTGAGATAAAAGCAATAAATGTGTCTTTCAGCTCTGATAATGAGATGCGGTTTCTTGGGCATAGCCACACTGTAAGCCTATCAGAGCTCTCTTTGTGTTCACACTTCATTCCCAAACTCTACACATATAGACCCTGTTAGCTGGATCCTCTAAGGGGCAAATCATTCCTTTTTTCATCTTTAAAATCATATGGTTTTGCTTTGCTTTTACTTTTTCTTAAGTCATGTAATATTTACACAAAAGGATAGGTTCTAAAACATTCATCTTCCTTAATAATTCCTTTGTCTATTTTTACAGGTTGTTTACATAGAATTTGATCCAGATTTACAGAGAATTTACTGAATACATCACCTCAAAACTCTGGACAAAATAATAGAATAAAAAACAGCAGATGAACAATAAAACATACATTCTTAAACGCTCTTCCAGTCTATCAACATCTATTAATTCTTTTTTAAATTACAAAATATAAAAAGAACTGAAATCTCCTACTGCCAACACATAAATAAAATAAGGAACCTGATGTATTTTTGAATTACCTTTCTTTAGTCTTGTCTACATAAGGAAGCATTTAACACACAGCCATATCGAACACTATTGTACTAAATATACTGGGAGAGTACAATTCTTACTCTTTATCAACAGGCTTTGGTTTTGGATAGCTAGTATCTTAACTAGAAATATTGTGTGACTTTTGCTTCATCAAAAGAATGGGTATGATTATGAATATTCTCAGAACAATACAAATGCATGAAGAGAAACAATATCTGAAAATATAAGGAATACAAAAAAAATGTGTTATTAGGCTAATTTCCAGACCATAGTCCAGAAGAAGCTTTTGGGAGATGAAAATTACAATATATTATTTTCAAATCAGCAAATGTAAAACATTCAAGACACTTCAGCACACTCTTCAGAGTATACATTTTATGTGTGATTAATATATTAAAAAAAAAACAGATCATAGCTAAATGTGCAAAAATGTGCCAAATGTGTCACTCAAATCATTCATTAACAGTAAGCTGATTAACACAACATATTTTATTTCAGAGTGAAATTCAAAGCCTGTTATGGCAAAACAATTTAGGCTTACCGGATTGTATCGAGCACTGTTATGCTTGCCCATGCTAATGTAGCTGTTTTTATTTCAGAAGCACTGGGGAGGGAAGCATGAAATCATTAGTAATTATATAAATATTAAGGCCACACAACTGGCTCTATTACTGTTTTCAAATGGTAGCATCTGCAAATTCAGCCTATAATAAACACTAATGCATCCAGAGACGAGAGTGCTGACACATGAATGGGATGCTTTGTCAGACTTGCATAAAAATGTAGATGAACTGCAGGGAAAGAAAAGCAAAGAATTCAAAGGGTTTCTTGATTGCCTTCTTTAAAATGCCAAGAACTTAAGCTGGCCTTTCTTATCTTCCTCTACACGCATGTGACACTTTAGGAGGTCTTTCTTATTGTGCTATAATTCAGTAATTGTTCCAGCTCTGTGCACCATGCTTTCCTTCCAAAGGGCAGCATGAGATATATAATTCTGGTAATGAACAGCTGCATAATTTAAGGGTTGAACTAGCAGTGCACTGTTCCTTATTTGTGTTTCCTTTGCACTTGCCAAGATATTCCAAGCCTATTTAGGAATACAGTCCTTTGTCTGCCTTATTTCTTATAGATGATATATGCTGAGAATTGGTCATATTCCAGAAAGCAGATCTTATCAGCTGAAGTACCAGAGCAAGCTTTCCTCTCCTTTTGCTTCAAAGAGCAGCAATACAGAACTATAATGAAGTAATTTTTTTCCCCAGCCATGAATATTCTCTGCTCTATCATGCCGACTTGTTCAAACTCAGTGCTATCCCCTTTCCAAAACATGATAGACTTAATCACAGAACTATCAAAGGCATTTCCACACAACATTTCTCTCACCAAGGCTAATCTTCAAAATGTTAAAAAGGTCCAAGCAGCTATGCCCTTCAAGATGAAAGCTGCATGCTGATTAATCAGCTGCTTTTTTATTCTGTTCTGGCAAGTGTTCCCTATTTGTAAATAAAAGGTTTACCCTGGATTTCCTGTAAACTAAGAAGCATAAGGCAGCTTTGGACCAGACTCATAAAGCAACAAAGCCTTCTGCTGTTGCATCTGCAGGGGTAGGTTGTTTGTTCTATCACAAATATACTTTCAGGTGTCCTGGAGAGAATGAGCTAATCTAACAGAAACATCATTCCAACATGAGAAAATTACGTGGCAACCTCAAAGTCATCTGCTCATTAATTACATTCTTTGGCTTTCAGCAGCACTTCAATTGTTGCTTGCTTGAGAGACCTGACTGCAATTTATGTCATTGCAGAAGTTCAGGATGGTTTATGAAGTGTGGTACAATGTAGCACAAGTCCCTCACAGAAACACTCATATTAAAGACAAATATATTTATTTATGTTGCAGAGTGTTGGCTCTCTATTCAGATGGTAAACAGGCAGTGTGAAAGAGATGTGACAGACCCTAGAAAACTAGAAATTGTCTGCAAACTGGCAGCCACTGTGGTTCACTGACAGCACGAATTACTTTCAGGCAGTTTGGCACATCTCCATTTGTCACACTTAAAAGCTTGAGCCAAAGTTATCCAATTAATAGAGAACACAGTATTTTTCCCTCCTCAAAGCTGGTACAGAAATGCAAATATTTAAGATTCATAGTGTGCATCATGTCACCTACACATCACAAAGGGATGTAAAATAGTTAAAAAAAAAGCATACGTAACTTAACTTGCATCACACACTCTTGGTCGCCACTCACCTCAGGTTATCTATGCTGTGCATACCACCACTGTACTATTTATTCCAGACAATGATTTTTCATGTAGACTGAATCCCTTGTGCTGTAAATCATGCAAACAGCCAGCACAAATAGTGTGTGAATATAACAAGTATGAGGGAATGAGCTTTTGAAATATCTATCTAGAACAAGAAAGTGAAAAACTTACCTTCCCCCTGCAAATTCTGAAGACATGGTAAAGGTTGTTTATTTGAAAGTAGGAGCATCTTCACGAATCAGTATCAGGTTTTGACATTATTATATAAGTCCATCCATCACTGTGCATCAATAACAGCTGTATCTTTTGCTATATATGATTTGATATGAATTATTGGTAATGTGGTCATGAGGGTCAGGTTTATATAGTTCTTGTATGTGCAAAATCTTTGTTGAATCCCAAGATTTCCTTGGGGAGCTTCCACTGTCCCTAAGTTTACAGAAGTCGTCTTTTATCCAGATAAGCTTTTAGTGTTCAAAGAAGAAGAGAAAAAATGCAACACTTTCACATACTGTAAATGTTAATGAAAAAGACCTGTGAGGTGCTCCTCTAGATCTTGTAAGGTCAAATTAGATATCTAAACCAGACACATAGAAGGCTAAACTCCTGGCAGTCTATAATCAAGAGGTTTGTAATACTCAAACTTTTCAAAGGAACTATTGATGCAGGTATTTTGAAAATGCAATGAAGAAATTATAAGGGTTGAATAAATGAATAAAGAACAAGAATGGCACTTTCCCTGCTATCTGCAGGAATATCAACTGCAGCTGTCACATTTCTTTGTCCCCCTTGAAGCATCTACGAGAAAGTGTTTTAAAGAAAAATGTTCTCAGATACTTATCTGATTTACTGCCTATTCCAAGACAAAACCTGATACTGAACTCAAACTGGTAAGAGCTTCACTAGCATAGTTTCAAGTTTAGTGGTGTAAATAATATCAGAATCCCTGGCTTTAACTGTTAATTAACATCTTTCTTGATTAATGCCATGATATTTTTGACTGCAAAGTCCAGTAATAAATATAGAAAGGAAAATGTTTGCTATGCAAGATATTTCAGAACAAATTTTTAAAATAGTCACTGGACTACATACAGTTTTTCAGTTATTTTCATGCTGAAATATGAATATATTTCTATATTATGTAAGCTAAGAGGAGCTATACCTGTACCTCTTAGCATACACAATATTTATAAAAATGAGTCAGATTATAAATATTAATAAGAAGGAATGGTGTTTAAAGATATTTTGTTAAAGATATTAATCCATTACAAAGAAAAATATTCAAAATTCTGATGCAGATTTTTATGCGGTAAGCATACGTAGTCTTGCAAACACTGCTAAAAGTATTTTACAACTTAAAACAATACCAGAATATCAACTATAAAACAACATTTACAATTTTAAAAAGTAAAAAAAAAACAAAACACCAAAACCAACTCAAACCAGATTTTTGCTCCTGTATTAAATTAGAATTCTGAATTTTGAGACAAAATGGATACAGAATAAAGTATTTATCCCCATGTTTAGTGAACATGCTAAGCACAGGAGGGAAATTAACTCACAGAAATCATAAATATTTTGCAGAGCAATAAGTATTAAATAAAGTTTTTCTAAATAAACTGGAAAGAGGCTACGACTTTATTATAATTTCAACACTTTTCAGAGGATAGCCTCCAATAATGACGATGAAATTCTGTAAAATCTGGGTTCATTCAGATTAAGTTTATTAAAAAGATCTAAATTATAATCTAATTTAATTTAACGGAATTGTTTGGGTTTGCATTCTAGATCTCAATTATTATGAAAAGAAAGTATAGCTTTGCTTTTTCTTAGTTTTATTCACAATGATTAGTGAAGGAATAGTTTCAAGGAGTCATTTTCTTTCTATATCACTGACATATACACTTTGTTATGCAAAATCTTCAATTAATTAGCTTTTATGAATCACCAATATTCTTTACATGAGAGAAGTGGGTATGATTGAAAACAAATGTGATTTTATGCCTAACCCTATATATGTTTCAAACAGATATTGTGTTAGATTTGGGATTATTTTTTCCCTTTTATTTTAGATAATCCAGTCAAATAGCCTAGAAGGTTTTACTCACTAAAGGTAAAGTTCTTTCAGTGGCTCACAGTCAGCAAATGAAAAAAAAAAAGCCAGTGCCTGTGTGAGATTATGCTTAGGATGGTTTTCTCCTGAAACAATCTCTCCCAGGCACAGGAAGGGGGAGAGCATGGGGCAGGGATCATTCTCAGCAGGCAGGCAGCACTCAGCCACGCTGCTCCAGAGATTGACTGCTGGCTCATCTAGATGAGGGCTATCTGCTCTCTTTGCTGTGACACAGTCCCAGGCATATTTATTGTACAGGGAGTCTCTGTAGCAAAACCAATAAAACACATCAAAGACTTTGTGTAATTTGTGTAATTTTCTGCTAATAAGAAAAAAAAAAAAAGAAGAAAAAAAAATGCAGTTTTGGTTCTCTGGAGTTATATATGTGAGCAAACCATTAAAAATATTCAGTTAACGAAAGTAAACTTGGACTAAGGGTAAGAACCTTTTTTTTTTTTTTCCTCTAGAGATTTTACTCTGTGTTTGAAAACCCATATAGATGTATACATACTTCCTACAGTAAATGTTACTGCCAGAAAAAGCATCCTGGCCTGTGTCACATTTTATACAATCCTTCAAATTACAGCTTATGTTTCACAGTTCTGTCAAGATTTTTCACAACTACTTGATTTTCTCTTTTTTTAAAGGACAGAAAAAAAATGCCTTTCATTACAAGAAAAAAAAGTTTCAGTCAACTTTCAGAAGAAGAGATTGTAATGAACTACTCTGTCACAAATACCTAGTGGAACTGAAAAGTGAAAACAGAAGATGATTCATTACATTTGTCTGCTTACAGATGATTGTTTGAAAGGTCAGCAAGAAGAAGTATGTCCTCGAAACCACAAAGGTATGTCTGGTAAAGAAAATGACACTTGCAGAACAAAAAATTGCTATACTAATTACTTACTTTAAGAAAACAAGTTTTTCGCTGTTCCAATATGCAGATTTAACTGTTAAATCATACTGTCTTTTGTTGAAAAAAAAACAACATATAAACCTCTTACTTGCTCACTTTATATGCACATAGATAGATAATCAGGCTTTTTGTTGTAAATAATTTTCTACTTAAAACAACAGATTTTTTCCAGATACAACTATTCAATTGCACCATGAACACTTATTATGGTAGAAATCTACAATCTACAAAACTGTCTTGAGTAATCAGCTGTCTTTACAGCTTCCTCTACTCTTGTCTCTTACTTTTTTCAATCCATACTCCATTATATCCATTTTTTGCTGTAATTGCTGTCCTGTCATGTTTCCAGTGAAAAATAATTCCATTAAAAGACACAGCATGCTCTCTCAGGTGAGAACATTTTTCTTCAGATAAAACCTGTTTTGTTACACAGGCTGAGAAATACATAAATTTTACTGAATCTAACTGGAGAATCTACATCAAGGTTCTGCTCTTGCATTCTGAAGAAACTGTTTGTGAAACGTGAGGAATTTTAAGCTAATGTAAAGTCTATAAATAATAGAAAGAATTCCCTCAATTAGTAGCTCCTGCATGAGAAAAATGCGCTGTAGGGTATGTTCTGAATTCGTAACTGAAAAAAGAAACTACGCAAAGGATTTACATGAGCAAACTGTACAGTGTTTCAAAACCAGAAATATTCAGCGTGCAATTTTTCTTTTAAATACCGCATCTCTGTTTCTCTTGTCCTAAATATGTCATGTCAACAGTTCTGTGTTCATTATATGCACTGCAACATTGACTATCTTCTCGGCTGAAAACATCACGGTTATATACCAGCACACAGGAGCTAACAGGCTGGTTAATGTCAACAGAAATGTTTTGCTGAGTGACTTGTATAATAATACAAAGACATACAATTAGATAATGAGTTCTTTTTAGGGTTTCTATGCTTGGCTATGATGATGTGGAATCCTTCTGAAGGTAGAGATTTAGTAAGTAGAGGAATTCCTGTTAAATGAGAACAATTAAAAGACATACTGTAAAGGTAACTGACTTAAGAGAAGTCCAAAGAGCTTTTAATTCAAATTATTGCATTTTACAGAAGCCAAAGAAATAAAATTCGATTTAATGAAGTAAAGAAAATGAACAAAATTATAGGTAATAAGCATCTTACTTCTTTTGGGCAAAATATCTCTTAATGCTAAGTGTCTGCTGTCAGTAACTGTTAATCACCCATCTTTACCCGAAGTCCTAAATTTTAGCAAGGGTAAAATTAAAACTAAAGCAAGAACTAGAACTGGAATTAGAATACTCCTTCACTGAAAACCACACAGAGCACAAGGGCATATAGATATAATTGCTTGATAATAATTCTGCTTACAGAACACATTCAAACTTGTGTAGGTACACATGTCCTTCTATACATGTATATTTCCATATAGCAATAGTGAAATGAATTTGAATAGAAAAAACTGAGCAAAAGTATTGACAGTTCTTTGTTCAACTTCATTGAACCCTACAGCCTGAAAGTCCCTTCTTCTTCAACTTTAATCTTTCCAGTTTGATAACACTACCTTATAAATTGTCTTATAATATTATTGGTTCAGCATCTTTCAGTTCTGGAAGAGAACAGAAGATTTACCCCACTCTGTGAGCACATCGTGACCTATTAAAAAGTAACAGCGCTCAACTAAATTCTTCCAATTGAACTACCCATTACAGCATAATCATGACCAAGCACACAGCCCTGATCAATATAAAGGTACATAGTTGCTGTAAAACAGCTCCACTAACCAGGGTATTAATCCACCATTTTAAAGACTTGAAGAGCCAACCAATTAAACACTGGGTAAGGTCAAATATTATTGATCATAGGTTGGAGTGAAATTCCTTTTCTTGATTTTCCTTCTTTTGATTTTGTGTGTAATCCAAGTATTATTTCCTTTAAAATACACTTTTTTTTTTTCTTTCCAGTGGCTGCACTTAGATAGCAATAGGATATGAGTGGTCTCAAAGAACAACATAATGATGCATTGACTTGAAGATCAATACTGCTACAAAACCTTGGAGACAGAAAAATAAAGAGGAAAACACATTTTTCAAAATCCACTAATGGTCTAACTTCTACAGCTTTTAAACAGCAAGGTTTGACAATCTCATGAACTTTTCTAAAAAAAATACCAGATAACCATATTTTGGTAATTGGGCAATACTAACAAAAGCTAATTTCAGGCTTCCTCCAAGGACAGTGGAGAGGGAGTCTAAAACTGTATAAAGAAAGGAGCAAGAGTAAGGTGCTCTAAATGAATACCTTTCAGTCTTAAACATGCTAATATTAGCTCTGCCACAGACTAGTCCTATTCTTCTAATAGACACAGAAGTCCAATATATCAGCAACATGTTACATAGGATATGCATTGCTCTTTAGTTCTTTGATCTTTTACTAATATAAAATCTTCAGTGAGAAGTAGCTTTCACCATTTGGAAAGCAGAAATATTAAGTATTACAAAAATTATTTGTATACAAAACTGCAGTAAGAGCTGTGTTTACTTTTCATCACCTTTCTAATAGTTTTTTTCTTGGCCAAATTCACATAATAGGCAACTTTTTATGAATCATTTTTCAAATACACGCTTCTGGGACATCTTGTCTGCAAAGTAGTTAAGATCTCTTGTCTTCCCTCTCAGAACCTTTGTAATATCACCAAAATGTGACTCCTATTTTAAAACTGCTAAAAAAAAGGGAACGACAATATTCCTTCCTGGCTGGCAAGGAGATCACCTCCAAGCTTTTTTAAGACTCTTTGAGCACAAAGTCCCTTTGATGAAGTTTCACAGTAGCCAGCTATGCCCTACATCAAGTTCCTGAACGGGAGTCTTCAACACAGAGGAGGAAATGGGAAATTTTGATTTCCTTGCCTTTCTACAGTTCTGTGTGGGAGACCTACATTTGAAGCTCCAAACCAGTAGGGACTGAGTGTAAACTAAGGAAAATTCTGGGTTCTCCAATTCAAAATAAGCAAGAAAGCTCTGCCAACATGACAGTCATCTGGTATCTTTATGTCAGGCAGCTGACCATAATCTAATAGGTATTTAAAGTCCACTGCAAGCTTCTATGAACACTGATAATGAGGGAGGTTAACATTATTTATTTTATGCTTTTATAATACAGTGATTTATTATATTTGGTGTAGATCCATCCTTCTGGTTTGCACATTTTCCTTTTTCAAACGCATAACATATTGTGTTAGCTTTTCACTAACATTCTAATAATAATTTAATGTAATAATAATTTAATATTTTAGTAATATAATTTATAAACCCTTGCTTTCTACTGCATCTTTAAGCTGGTATGAAAACAGTCTCTGTCTCATATGCATTTTCATCTATCCACAGGTAGAATGATACACTAGTGTATTTTTATCTGTCTGTCTCCAGAAAGCTCTGAATAGAGACATGGAAATATCACATATTTGGAGAAATGCCACCTGGCACAAATCGGTCACTAGGTGGCTGAATATCACGAAGAGGAACAACTGGCTAAATAGAAAAGCCACTTATGAGAATACAGCAAGCGCATCTGAAATACATGTTTAAGAGGGAAACAAAATTTTGTCTTAGTTTATTAATTTGAAGGTGTTTATCATTTTCTCCCTAGTTTTGCCTGTCTCACTAAAGTAATCTATTATAATTTTCCTGATGAAGTTTTACTTTTTTGGTTTGTTATTTTTTCCCCAACCCATAGCAAAAGAAGAATAATAAAAGTTTATTAAACAACGAACTGTTACTTTTTTGAGGACTACACAAAGACAATACCTTTATACCATACTTTAAAAGTTTAATTTAATCTCAATAGAAAAAGGAAACTCTCATAACTTCTCAAATACCCTGGTGTCCTTTAATGTCATCTGTTTCTATGGCATACAGTACATTCTACCTGCCTATGAATTTGTTCCAGACTTTGTACAGGTAAAACAGAAACAGAAGGGAGAAACCAATTACCTGAGCTAGCATGAAGAAAGCATAAATTTTATAGCAGATGTGCTATGTCTAATTGAAAATTTTCCATAAAAATTTTGTGCTCCCCCTTCCCCCCCCAACGGAAAATAGAACTTTTCATGATGCAACTGTCTGTACTGAAGATGAAAATCCAGTTAAGAAGGTCAAACTACAGAAAGGAGTATAAGGAGTCTGTATTGCAGATCTTTTGAGGTACCAGCACTTATTTCTGATTAAAATATTGAATTCTTGGCTAGAAAATATATGGTTTGGAATTTTTTCCAAAAAAAAAGATTAGATATATTCTTCCAAACACCTCTTTTCACATGATTCTGAAATATAATTTGAACTGTGTGAAACTTGTTTGACTTTTATTATTTATCATATTTCTCCTGCTTAAAAGGAAAGAATATAAAGGAGGAAAATTAAAAGAGGATCAACGTATTTTGTATGTCATCAGAACTACAGTCGTATATTAGAGATTTTACAGCAGTTTTACAGCAAGTGATACTGAAAAGCATGATACATGAAAAATTCTGCTACAGTCTTACTCTCTTTTACCCTCTCATCACATTTGTTGCAAGTCCAAGACAATGGCAGTAGCACAGTTCATTTTGGCAACCTTAAAATGAAGGATGGTTTGCAAGAAACAGGCTATCAATTAGAAAGTCAAAGGAGTATGTACTGCAGCTAAACTTGGTATAATGAGATACATGCAATAAACTCCCCAGGCGTAAAATTAGATTGCATTTACTGTGCATCATCTCACCTGTGCTTGGCCCACAAAGTCTGTTCTACTGGGACCACTTGGAGAGAGATCCAAATATCTGAGCACTTGTCAAACACCTGCTTTTTTTCTTTTTTTTTTTTTTTTTAAAAAAAAGGAAAGCCAGACACAAAAATCATGTTCTATGTTTTTATTTCATCATGTTATATTCCTGTATGGACAACCAAGATTATACTGTAGCACTTGCAGTTAGAAGTCATCTCTGAAAAGTCTTGCACATGGAGTAAAATATATTTTTTGAACTCACTGAAACTACTTACTATGTGTAAAATAAAATTTAGCACATGTCAAATCCTTTACAATTATATACAATATTAATGAATGTGTAAGTTAATGTACTCCAGTTTACAGGACTAGTTCCTTTTAGGTCTTCTGCATCTATGGTATTAGTTTCCCAAACCTAATGGTCTTCTTTTACAATTTAAGAGGACATCTTCCTATATTCATTGAAACATTTCCTTATTACCATGTAAATTCTGGTGAGTTCACATGTAAAAAAAAAAAAAAAAAAATTCTTCTGCATATTCCCCCAAAGACAGATCATGTGTTCTAAGTACATTGCCTAGTGCCTCTCCTCTAAATGATTAGAGGCTTTACAAAACTGGCTCATTCTGTAGGATATAATGAACAAAAGAAAGAGGAAAGTATGACCTTGATAGTTATTGTTTGAAGTACCACATTTAACAAAGATGTTTAAAAAAAATACCCTCAAACCAGTAAAAATTTAATAAGAATGATATTCTATAACAGCTAAAACATCTTAAGGAAAAAAAATAATTCTAATAATTTCAATTTTTACATAATAATCATTAGTATTATAGCACCTGCTGTGGTTTGTTATTGTTTATGGGGATTAGGAAGATTATAATTTACAAGATGCAATTATTCCTGCTAAAGACATAGTTTAGTATCAGTTAACTCTTCAAAAGACTGTCCATATCTTTCTGCCAAAGACAACAACTTAGCTTTCCCATCTGTCCTGGTTTGGGTGAGAACAGAGCTGGTTCTGTTCAGGGATTGAACTTTTCACCTCAGTTCTTCTAACTAACTGCACTTTCTAAAGTTAGCAGCCTGTTTTCACAGACAGTGTCTGCTGCTAGCAGTGATAACACCCCAAGTTCAGAGTTACGACCAAGGATTGGTATGCTGACTGCTGGATCTTGTGTACCACATCGGGGGTGCAGAAAAGTGAAAGGGCACACCTGCAGGGTGCAGACAGGGCAGGGGACCCCAAATTGACCAAGAGAGTATTCCAGCCCATATACATCATATTCAATATAAAGCTGAGGTATCTAGAGTTTCTATAGCTCTCTCTCTCTAGGGTCACAGGCTCTTCTCCCCTCTTGGACCACTTTGCCAGCTTTGCTTGTCTTGACTCAGGTGCTCTTTCAGTTCCTTCCTCAGAGCATCCAAGGAGGGCTCTGTCCATTCTGCCTTTGATCCCAATCAGTATGTTCCTCAACTTGGTACCAGAATCCAGCTCCCGTCTGCTGTGGGGCTCAGGCTGTGACTCCCCTGGTGCCTGCTCCACAGCATCAGTGGTGATGGTGATGTAATTACCATCAGGGGGGTTGGGTTTGGTATTGGTTTTGTATATATTTGTATATATTCCATTTTTATTATTATTATTTTCATTTTCATTAAAGCTGTTCTAGTTTCCTTTTCTAATCACTCAGTCTCTTTCCCTTACTCCCTTTCTCTTCCCCTTTGGGGAGTGAGGGGGATTAACAGAGAGCATAGGTCTAAGGGGCCACCCTGACCCTAAACTGTGACACCAACAAATACTTAATTCTATCCCAAAGCAATTAATCTTTTTTTTTTTTTTTTTTTTTTTTTTATTGCCCCCCACAATTATTTTCTTTGGAAGAATGCACGAAAAAGAAAGTTTCTTCTTTTGCTTCACTGTGTAGCCCTATGCCAATTCTTAAGTCCTCAGTGATCCAAAATTGTCTTTGTCAAGGGAATCAGATATATCAGTGGTAAACTTAATTCTGAGAGAACCCTAGCTAGAATTATAGGACAGTTAACACAGGAAAGTAAATGCACAATGCACAGAGTGCACACTTGCAATCCTTTAACAAAACTGTAATCTGCAACAATTTATAGCAGCAGAGAATTTGGTTCACTGATTAAACCCAAGAGAAAAAAACCCACAACATATCTCTGCAGCAATGCTTCTCCTTGGTTTAGCTCATTAGGCACATTGTTTTATCCACTGCTGTAAACAAAGAAAAACTGCCTGTGCTCTATGTACAATCCTGAAACTCCATTTGATTTCAGCAATTTCATGGTTCGTGTACTAGCTGAAATAAAATTTCTCCCAAGAAGACTACATGCATGAGGCACTGCCAATCTAAAACATTTAAAATCCCCAGTCCAGGATCAAAATTCATGATAGCTTACAGGAAAAAAAAAAAAAAAAAGGAAAGAAGAGATATTTCATTAGTTAGATATGCCTTTCCTTTCTTTCTTAAGGTAATTTCCAGGTTTCTTCCTCAAATCACAAGTACTAGCTTTTTAATTTATTTTTTTTTTAATTTTAATAAAAATACTACCTCTTTATTCATATTCTATCATTCCATCATAGCCCATCATTGTGTAGGTTTAATTTGAACATTAAGAAATTATAATGTAAGATCTCCATTTTAACCACCTCTTCAGAATTCACGTTGGAGGAAATACTAAAGAACTTTCACTTCAAGGAATAGATGAATTAAAAAATAAATAAATTCTATAAACTTAAAATCTTAAAATAGCCACATACCATTTCATTTGAAATCTTAATCTCTCAGTTTTTAATATTTATTGTAGTTTGCACCTAAGGGGTGCACATGCTAACATACTCTGTAGAATCAAACCCTCAAAACTGTTTATAAGCTAACACATGGAGGCAAATAGTGTTTAACTACAAATCTGCAGTAAGTGATCTGAAGAATTATTTTCTATACTTCATTGGTAAAAATGAAGAGATAAATAAATCCAATGTGTTGTCTACTACATGTGTATACCTATGACAATAATACTCATTGCATTGTAAGGTATCATTGAATCCTGTACTTTTCATTAGGATTAGTGAATGAAGAGACAATTGAAAGAGCTTTGAGTATTAGAATGAAAATAGAGTACAAAACTTGACTCACAGTTCAGAACACTTTATTAGTAAACCAAATTATTATAGTAAAACTAGAATCATTGTGTAATCAAATCTCTCAGGAAAAGAGAGCTAAGACAATACTGAAGGTAGTAACATCAAATGCTTTAATGAGTCTGTATATTGCAAGAAAATGATATAGTGTCAAGTGCATTATATATGAAGTGCTACTCATAGGCAAGAATTCAAGCATAGAATCCATAAACTGATGAACTCTTATGGGCAAGAACACAGCATCCTAAGTATATCCATCTTTCAGTGGATATTCTTGCACATTAATAAGGAATGGTTAGAAAAGTTAAAGTTCATTTAAAGAGACAAATCAGTCTAATCCATCCAATAAAATAAATCCTTTCTTGAGAAAGCCACAAAATCATAGGACTTTAAGAAACCTCCAGAGGTCTTCTAGCCTGCTCCTTTCTTGCATGTAGAATCAGTTATATTTATGGCTTTTCTGACAGATGTCTGTCTCACCTGCTATTATAGCCTGCCAATGACAGATACTTCGTCATCTACTCAAAAGAAATTCTTTCAGTGTGCTTCTTTATCTCTACTGCTGGAAGAATTTTCATATTATTTAATATAAATCTTCCTTGGTGTGTAATTGCTTTGTCTTTTTTCACTGTCTACATGGAGAACAGACTTTGCAGCAGTTTATTACGTATTTTAAAATGCTCATGTGCCCCTGTTATCTCCTTTTCATGAGAAGTCTAATTTCTATAATCTTGACGAGTAGATCATTGTTTTGAAATCTCCTTTTGATCTCTTCTGTACTCTTTCCAAATGGTCCGCATACTTCAAGTTAGGGTTCTGCTCAGAATAAACTGAAGGAGCTTATTTCTTTCCATGGACTATTAAGGGAGCCTAGGGTTATTAGCCTCCCAAGGATAAAGTTAATCTTTGTGAAGCACTGAAGTAAATAAATTGTATTTTGTAGTTTCTTGCTAGATGTCTGCAATGTAAGGACCATTGCTCCTAAAATAGCTTCCTGACTGTTATTGTATGGTAAATGATGTGAATGACTTGTTGCTCTATTCACAATACAGATGGTCTCAAAATCCACAGTGATATGGCTTTCTTATGTGACTAGGTTCAGAAGTGTGCTAGTCAGCTATTTTATTAAATTTACCATGTGGAATACTTCAATTCAACAGATGGGAATCTTTAAGTCATGTTATGAATCAGAAGGCATTCACTGGGTACAAACTATTTGAAGAAAAACTTCATTGAGGAATAATCGGGCCCTGTGTCTCAGAACATCTATCCATCTCATACTGTTCTTTTGCTCATCATTATTTCATTGAGAAGGCTTTTTTTTTTTAATGTTGGTTTTATTGGTTTGTTTGTGTGTGTGTGTCTAACTCCATCATGTGATATAAAGCAAGGTTGACTTTGGCTCTAAGGAATATTATTTTTATATCATCAGGATGCAAATTCTAAAGCTCCCTCACCCTTGGCTCTTAGGCAACCTGTTGCCTCATAGGATTTCTAACAGTTTATTACCACAGAAAAATTAAAAAGAATGCTGAAATCCTAATGTAGAAGAAATATGCTCACAGCTTACTATTTCCTTAATGTTGCTGCCTGTAAGTCAGTGAGTTTTAGAGGATCATGGATTTATTATATCTATTCTGAAGATTTTAGGAATACCAGCTAAGAAACACTGTATACATAGAATGCATATCACCGCTCTCCTCCTCCAGGACAGCATGAAAGGTACTACAATAAATCAAAATGGTTGGGCAGTCCATAAAAATATATGACATTTACAGGTTTTCCACTTGTATAGCAAGTTCATAATAGTGAAAACACATGGTATGTCCCTAAAAAATAAATTAGTTATGTCTTTAGGAGTTTTTTTCCAAACAATTCAAATATTGCAGTCTATAAAATTGGTGAGCAGGTTCTGCTCTCTTAGTATAGAACCAATGAAGATGAATTGCATTCAAAAGCAAACATCCAGAAGACACAGCATAGAAGCATATTAACTCAGAAATCCAACACATACAGTAATGAGAAGTTACTAGTATGATACCTTCTGTCAGTTGTCTATTACAATAGGTTACCTGGGGTCTCTATGTATCTTATGTTGGATAAAGGTTAATAATGGTTAGGCACTCAGTGAATTCAATATGAACCTTTCAGCTGACATCAGCAGCTATTGAATTTGGCCCTAGAACAAAAAGGATTGTATGAGGGCATCTTTCAGAGTTTTCCTTTTATTCTCTTAAAAGAAACAGCCTTGAGAACAACAAAGATAAAGATGCTCTTTTGTATATCTCCTGGATGAATAAAGCTGTAAAATAATATTGATAAAGTAAGAAAGCAGAAAACAGTGAGGCATGTTATATCCTTGTAGCTGGTATTAATGACAAGTTATAAATTCAGTAACACACTGTTTCAATGCTTCAGCCAAGGTCATCCTATGCAAAATGGAACTTGCACTCCAGATGCTGAAAGTAGGAGAGTGTTTATTAATCTCAAGATGTGGTGTTCATAGGGGTTATCGCCTTGATGGCTGCCATAAAGTAGGTCTCACAGATCTCTTTATGTTGAATCACGTGTTGATCACAAAAACAGGTGCATTGTCATTGCACTTGACAGAGTATATTTTTGATATTATTTTCTAAAGTAGTTCTTTCCACACAAAGAACTCACAAATCTGTGCCACAAAGAAATGAGGACTAATCCCATCTTTCATACATTTAAAATAAATATTTCAAAATAACAATATTGGGTCATTTGAAAATATACCGAAAACAGTCTTAAGTCATGTACTTGCATAGTACTGGAATTTAAATAGGAAGAATCTAAGATAAAAGTGATTATTATGAAATGTAGAATCTGTTATCATCCTCTCTATGATCCTCTTCTATGATTCTATGATTCTCTCTAATTGCTACCATACACACATATGTGTTTTATTTGTATTGTCAGGCAGCTTGATTCTGACACCTCAATTATTCCAGCTGTATCAAAGTTGTGGGGTTTTTCTTACAACCTAAAAATCTTTTCTTGTGACACACTGAAAAGGTAAGAGACTTCTTTGCTACCATCTCTGATCAGAAACAGTCCTTGAAAGCAAGCTGAAGGCAATTCATTCAAATGGGGTACCACTCTGCTTTCTCAAATACTCAAGATTTTCTGTATTCCTATATTGCCTAACTGATGAGATAATCTACATAATAACATGCCCCTGCTGTGAGTTTCTACTGAATCAATACAACTTTCAATCTGCACAAAAGCACCACCAGCATGTATTAAGCAGGTAGGAACTGCACTCACAAATTTCTCAACTGATGTGAAGAGTTGTGTGCTAATCTCATAATTTCACTCCTAGATGCTTCCATTTGTTGCAGGTTTTGCATCTTAAGAGGAAAGGTGTATACTTCAAACCAGTCTTTCTTCAACATATATGGAAATATACTGAAAGGGAATACAATGGTTTGAATTCAATAGATAAATGAGACTTGCGCAGATTATTTTTCCATAATAGAACATGTTCTTTTCATTTTATTTATTAAAAATATCATTTCACAAACCCAGATTTGAGAATATATCCACTAAGATAGTGGATAGTACTTACACTTTGAGGCTGTTAAAAAACGCACCTCAATGGTCAGAATGGATTAAAACCAATTGAATTAATAATTGGAATTTTACTTTCTCCCCCAGAAAGCTTATACTTCTTGAAGTTGTAAATTTGGAGTCGATGTTTTAATGCTTATTAAGATAAATTGTCATGGATATAACCCATAATTTTCAATCCTTTAATATATATGCTTATTTTGTCATAATGGAGAGGGTATCTCTTTTTCAGTTTCCATAATTCTGTCTATTGCCACTGGCCATGGCCACAATAGAAAGTAGTTTGGAGCAACAGTATTGGTTTAGCAAATCACACCAGTTAGCACTAAAGCCCTTACAAAAGTTTCGGGTGATGGAGGACTGTCGTTTTGAATTATATTATATCTGTCCCCCTGGACTGAACATCCCTACCACATGTGCTTGAAGCCCCACAGAGGTCCAGTGTTTGTTCACATCCCTTATCCCATCAGGGATAAGGAAGTATTTTGTGTGTACCTGCCAAAGCTTAGCGATCTCTGAAGGAAATCTACCTTAAAACAAAATTGGTGCACCAAAATTGCTCTGCAGATCAAAACAATGAAGAAAAAAAAACACAGGGAAAAACAGAGAATTTGCTTTAAAACAGTGCAACTGATCTAAACCAAAAATACTCATGCAGATATATCCACCAAAGAATCAATGCTATTTTATTTTCTTCACCAATGCAGAAAACAAAATAAATCCTTAATGACCTTGAAAATGCAGTAACCATAAGGCACTTCTAAGATGAAGGTCCTGTGCGGTAGCATTAAAAATTTCACACTACATCTGAACATCCATTCAGTCTGACATAATTAATCAGGACACCTTACATAGAATTTTATTATTTCTCTTGATATTTGAAGTAAGATCAATATACCATATTTCTTTTTTTTTCCTTGTATTTTCTAATACTGCCAATATGACACATTTCTTAAAAATATAGACCTCTGTCATCTATGACCAGTGATGCTATTGTCAAGAAAGTACACAAGTATCACAAGAAGACTTTAGAAACTTAGCTTATTTTGGAGTGAGCAACTACTGGAAAACACAACACATAGTTCTGTAAGACTAAATTCTAAACACAAAATACACTTTTGGTAGGTTATTCTCATTCCTCTTTTAGTGAAGACATTTAAAGGTATACAAATGTAGCAATGCAGTGCTGGACTTTGCTGAGAGAGAAAGTAGATTACTACAGGCTTAATCATAAAATGGTTCAGGTTGGAAGGGACCTTAAAGGTCATCTAGTTCCAATCCCCCTGCCATGGGAGGGACACCTCTCACTAGACCAGGCTGCTCAGGGTCCCATCCAACCTGGATTTGAACACATCCAGTGACGGAGTATCCACACCTCCTAGGAAATCTGTTTCAGTGTCTCGCCACCCTCAGGGTAAGGAATTTCCTTATTTCCAATCTAAATCTACCCTCTTTCTGTTTCAAGCTATTACCCCACATCCTACCACTACAGGCTTTTGTAAATGTCCCTTCCCAGCTTTCTTGTAGGCTCCCTTCATATACTGGTAGGCCACAAGAAGTTCTTCCTGGAGCCTTCTCTTCTTCTCCAGGCTTAACAAGCCCAACTCTCTCAGCCTGTCCCTGTAGGACAGGTGCTCCAGACTTCTGATGATCTTCGTAGCCCTCCTTTGGATCCACTCCAACAGATCCATGTCCTTCCTGTGTTGGGAGCTCTAGAGGTGGACATAATACTGTCCTGAATCAAAGAAGGCCTTCGTCCGATAATCTCACATTTTACAAACAGTGGTCCCAAATCTCCTCCTCTGCTCCAAATATGTGATGTCCTTATACCCTCTACATACTCTCATATCCTGCATACAAAGCACTCTAAGTCATGTGAGGGGGAAGATCCCTCTTCTGACTAAGGCCATCACAAACAGAATATAGACACTGGAATGGTCTGCCCAGGGAGGTGGTGGAGTCACCATCCCTGGAAGTGTTAAAGGAAAGCTTGCATGTGGTGCTTAGTGACATGGTCTAGCTGATGTCACAGTGTTGGGTCATAGGCTGGACTTGATGATCTTGGACGTCTATTCCAGTCTCAGAAATTCTGTGATTCTGTGATTGTTCCTGAACTATTCAAAATTACTCTGATCTTCCCTTTTTTAAAAAACACCAAATCACCCCAGTAAGATAAAAAATTTTTGCTAACAAATATCAACATTGTTTCTAAAAAAACTGTCCATTTGATCAGTTTCTGAACTCTGCCTCAGATATATGTTTTGATCTCTTTATCTCAAGGCGGGGGAGGAAGAGTGGCCATACTTTTGCTTTTCTGTTTTTTTCTGTTTTTTTACCTTTTAAAATCAGGTTAGCGTAACTATAGCAGTATATGATATTGTAAGGAAATCTTAAAGTCATAACGAATGATTATGGTTTAGGAAGAGTGGAATCAAACAACTAACAACAATTAACAGGATAAAATAAATATGTAAAATTTTCAGTTTCATTCAGAAAAAAATAAGAAAGCACATCACCCAGAAATTGTAAATACCCTTGATAATATTTACATATTTAAACTTTTAACATTATAACCCCATCACCTTTAAGACAGACAGAAAAGTAGATGCATTACTAAACTTTGCCATTCTAAACAGATTTCCACACGTATAAAATTAGAATTCACTGGGAAAAAGATCATTAACTACAGAAAAAAAAAAAGAAAAAAAAAGTCTTCCCATTGCTATAAATTGCTAAGGCTTTTTAATTTAGTTTTATTTTACTGCAAATTCTGAAAAATCTATTGTCATAAAACTAGCCTAGTAAATGATCTTCATCACTGCCAAGTAACCAAATATGTTTTTTGCAGCAAAGCTAAAGTATTAGTTGATATGAAAATCAGCTGGGATCTTAGCCTCTCCCTCCTTGTAAGAACGTTAACACAGATGGTAAAGGGAATATGTTTAAGGCTTTTATGGAAGTAATGATGAGTTCAGTCACACAACAGACTGAAATAGGATCTTATATGCAGCAGAATTTTTTTTTTTCCTAGTGTTCATAACAGAAAGAATATATTTGAGTTATATGGAAGAATAATTAAGAACAACTACTTTCTGCCCAGTGCATTAAATTGCTAAATTTTTTGACAGCTGGAGCTGAATTACTAGTGTACACTGAGACGTGAGCCGTATGGGAAGGAAAGCACAACTGCCAAATAAAGGATTAAAATGAAAGTGGGAAAAAAAAAAATCTCTGTCAGGGAATAAAATTTGCATGAAGGAAGACCAAATGGCAATATGTTGTTATAGCCTTTGAACGTGCAATTTGCAGATTGATTTCCCTGCTCTCTTTGCATAGTAGATGTAAAGATTATGCTGAAATCTAGGAAAATTTGATTGTACATGTGCCAAAGTGAATTGAGAACTTGAGTCAAATGCCTGCCCCTGTTTTTACAAATTCATAATGAGAAAATAGCTCTGCAAGGCATTTCTTTGTAAACACATCCAACTAATTTTGCAGATATGCATTTTAGAGTGTAGGCATGCAGGATAAGCCTCACTCACCAACTCTGTTCTTGCAACACGACTGATTTTATACAACTATAGACTTCTGTGGTAAGCAGGAAAGTCACATATCTACTTCTATTTTGCTCATCTCTGTGCTACCAGTGCTGTTTGATTGCTTGTATTTGTTTTAAATACTCACTGTCCCTGTTTGTGGCTCATGTTTGGCAAGCCTGTGGCCATTCCCACAGCAGAAGGCAGAGTTACTGAAAACTCCTCCCACCCTTATCCCTCAACAAGAAACATTTCTCAAATGCCACCCATAGTCTGTTTGATTGACAGATGGACCACTTCTGGAGAAAAATTTACCAATCCTATTCCTCAGTCATCTCTGTTTATTTGGAGCAGTTGTCTTTCTCCCTTCAGATACTTGACATTTCCGGAAGATGTTTTAACTAGCACCCTGTCAGCTGACATCTCTAAAGCAGGAAAGCTGACTAGCTGTGAAAGATGTGACTCCCAACCCCAGCAAGACTCAAAGCACTGGAAACTGAAACAAACCCCTTAAGAGCATATGTTACCCTACTTAGAATGAAGTTTTTGTGACATCCTTTTAATTGCAACCATATGACCCTTGCTTGTAAGCCAGAGGCATTGGATAAGAGTGAAAAGTCTCATGTGAAGTACTGAGCTTTGAGTTTTCCAAGGAACTTTCTAAACAGATGAGTAGCTTCACTTATAGCACAAAAATAAAGAAAACCCCAAAAGCTTTTTTTCCAACGTGATTTTTACTGTGCAGTTCTATAGAATCAGCATACATAAAAGTCATTTATGTCAGGAATATATAAGATAGTGGACAGTGACCAAATTTTAAAGAAGGTAACATTAGCAGAGTGCCTGTTTTTTGAATTGGATTGGTGGAAGCAGAATTAAGTATACAGGGCTTGGACAGAAGGAGGCAGTGTAATGAAGTACTTTTAATAAGCATAAGACACATCACATTCCAAAATGCTTTGACTCTAATGCTAATCTTAGCTGTGCACATGATAAAGTAGTATTCCCCCAGATAACAGTAAAGTTAATCCATGTTGCATCTATAATAAATGAGAATTTATTCATGTCTAGACACTCAAACCTTCTTCCCTGCTTTCCTTTTCTTTAAAACATCCAACACAAGTTTCAGCTAAAGAATACTACAAAAGAACTTTCTTTTTTTTCACCATCTTCATTCCTCTCTCTACCTATTTGTATATCCAAAGATACTGTAATGGATGTAGATAACAGTTGCCTGACTGATTTATTTTGTAATAAGTTATGAAACTCCAGCGTGGGTTCCATTAGTACATCTTGCCTACACTGTGTGGGGTAGGAATGAAAGACAGCTTTACATGACATCTATCTCCATTTAGAGAAGCACTTTAGCACAATCTCACCTTCAAGTGCTTTAAGAAACATTGAATTGTGTGAAATTTAAACACAAGCTTAAAAAATGTAATCTTGTAATGAAAGCTCTATATGGAATAGAGGTGATTCCCTGAAAGGGGGCCTTTGCCATGTACCTGAGAGTCATTAAATTGAAAGAACTCTAGAAATGAGAGAGTAGCATTGAAATGGTATCTCTATCTCAATGTCGAAAAAACAAACAGGAAAGAGCAGCTGCTTAAGCAGAATTTATGGTATATTCAGGTGTAAAAATTTTGCACCACATTCATCAAATAGTTGTGGTTATGAAGACGCTTCCCCTGTGCTTGTGTGCAAGCAGATATTCCTAACTGTTTTGACATTTCTAGATTCCTAATTTTACTAATCAGCATAAGCAGGAATAAAATGTTTCTTCTACTTCTGTTTTCATGTTAAGACTGTGGTTTACTAATGGTTCTCAAGAAAAAACAAACCTGGCAAGACTACTGTCTACCTTCCTGAAAAATACTGCTAAACTTTTGCAGCCTCTCATCAGTCAGAGATCCAAAAAAAGCTGCCAGCTTGAAACAACACAAAGGTAGTGGAGATTATGAAAAGGAATGTTCAGTGGCATTGAGAACAGCAAAGGCAGTAAATAAACATTAGCAAGACATGTTTATTGATGACCTGGATTAGGGGATCGAGTGTATCATTAGTAAATTTGTGGATGACACTAAGCTGGGGGCAAGTGCCAACCTGACACTAAGCTGGGGGCAAGTGTCAACCTGCTGGATGGTCAGGAGATGCTGCAGAAGCACCTGGACAGGCGGAGTCAGTGGGCTGAGGCCAATAATATGAGGTTTAACAAGACCAAGTGCAGGGTCCTACACTTTTGCCATGGTAATCCCCTGCAACATAACAGACTGAGGGATGAGTGGCTGGAGAGCTGCCTGGCAGAGAGCGACCTGGGAGTACTGGTTGATTAACAGCTGAACCTGAGTCATCAGTGTGACCAGGTGGCACAGAAGGCCAATGGCATCTAGGCTTGTATCAGGAATAGTGTGGCCAGCAGGTCTAGGGATATCATTCTCCCCCTGTACTTGGCACTGGTGAGGCCTCACCTCCAGTACTGTGTGCAGTTCTGGGCCCCTCACTTCAAGAAGGATATTGAAGTTCTGGAATGGGTCCAGAGGAGAATGATGAGGCTGGTGAAGGGACTGGAGGGAAAGTCTTATGAGAGAGGCTGAGGGAGCTGGGGTTATTCAGCTTGGAGGAGACTCAGGGGGAACCTCATCACTCTCTACAACTGTCTGAAAGGAAGTTGTAGTCAGGTGGGCATCAGTCTCTTCTCCCAGGTAACAGTGACAGGACGAGAGGGCATGGCCTGAAGCTGCGCCAGGGGAGGTTTAGGTTGGATATCAGGAAGCACTTCCTCACAGA
>JANHFX010020226.1:41440-69424 GCA_027560015.1 Chloroceryle amazona
CTCACAGAAAGGGTGATCAGACACTGGAATGGACTGCCCAGGGAGGTGGTGGAGTCACCATCCCTGGAGGTGTTAAGATTGGATGTGGCATTTAGTGACATGGTCTAGCTAATGTCATGGTGTTGGGTCATAGGCTGGACTTGATGATATTGGAGGTCTATTCAAGCCTCAGAAATTCTATGATTCTGTGACTAGACAGTCATGACCAGTACTTATTTGGAGGGGCTGATACTAAGAACAGCAGAAGATCCAGAGGCGCATTCTATAGCTGTGCATGAGATCTGCAGAAGGTTATTGGATTTATCCTCTGCACAGTAGAAGGAAATGAACTGCCAAGACACAAATTATTTGCCCATAGTGGCACTGGAAATCTATGTGGAGAAGGAGATTGAATATACACTAACAGAATCTGAGGTTAGCTGCAAAGACTGAACCATTTTTCTTAGGAAACAAATAAATGGATTTATAAAAATAAGACAAAGATAACAATAAAATTTTAAAATTCTATGAAGAATAGTTATGAAAGCTTTTACTAAATGACTAAATCAAATTAAATCAGTACATCTATATACACATGTAGTTATTGGAAACAACAAGCAAAAACAAAGAGGAAGAAAATACTTAATAAAAACACCAAAAAAACCCGCCAGATATATTATTTGTAATGGTAAAAGTAAAAACTGAAATAAGAATAAACTTGGTTAAAAATGGGACTTTCATACCGCAGTGGCTTTGCTGAGTGGAGTGAACTGAACAATTCAGAAGTTAAATTGTGTGTACACTTTCTGGAATGCATTTTTGAAAAATATGGAAAAGATGACCACGCCAAATGTTAGAAAGCCTAAATTCCAATTAAAAATAAATTCAGAAAACTGATGTTGTGAAAGAATAGTGTATGCAGCATTCTGCCTGAACATTCTGATCACAAACTGCTCTGTGTGAAATAAGTGGAAATTAACAGCAGAAGAGTACGTTAGAAAAGAATTTTAGATATCATTGGTTTCCATCTCACCTTATGTGTGTAACAGTGACATCATGTAGTGGATAGTCACTGCAGAGCAAATGTTACCTTCAAATGGCAATTCCTTCCTTTCCAAAATTATTTTCAAAGATAAGCAGCATCAGTTTCCCCTGAAGATGCCTATTTCTTCCTTTTGATGACACAAGGATGCCAGTTAGGTTAAACTTAGATTACAAACATTTCAATGGTCAGAGTTAAATGTGATGAACTTCACAGTGTTATAGTTCAAGGACCTTAGAAAATCTGGTTTTGAAAATTTTCCATTGTAGACATTCAGTATTTAGGCCAGATCATAGCTAAATTAGAACTAGGGCTCAGCAAGGAACATGGCATATTTTTGTAGGAAGGCAGATTAAAACATTTTAGCAAAACCTGTTCTGTCTAGAAATGCTTTTCAGTATCAAAATAGCTTAGACATTCTAATTTACTTGCAGAAATGTATATTATTACTGTAGAAAAGTATATTGTTCCCCTGTACAGGATCTGGTGACTAGACTCATTACACCAGCACTTCAGGCAAGTGATGCTTATAAGAGCAAACACAGTCAAAGGTGAGCACATCTTTAGGTAGTTCTGAAAACATTAAATCCGAATCACTCTCTGCAAGTACTATCTTCTCTTACAAAACAATGAGCTAGCAGTTAATAAACTTCCAGTGAGGCACCTGACAAGGTATCAAGTAATAGGATGAATCTAAGCCTAATTATATAGACAATCCTATCTGTAGACAACCACTAATCCACTAAGAAGCTTTGCTGAAAATGTGCTAACTGCAAACTTAATTTTCCTTTTCTAAAAATGTGAGTTCTTCAGCACCTCGTTTGCTGATTAAATGAGAATGACCTTTCTTGGTATTGTCCTGCGAGACTTTCTACTTCAAAACTTAACTTTCTGTAATCATTTTTGTCTGTAAACATTTTTGTAAGGAAGGAGACACTTTTCTTTAGAATCCTATAAATGGCTCATAGCGTCCTCAGAAATCGATTGGTTTAAAACTTGGATTTTTTTTTTTTTCTTGCAATGTTACCCAAATTCTAAATCTTATAGTTACAAGTATTTTCTCACTTGAAACGATCTATGGTAAAAAGGAAGAAACAGAACAACTTCTTTCAATTAGGGCAGAACACTGAACTAGGTCATCTGGTTCATACTGATTTGCTATGATTCTGTGGATGAATTATGTACAAAGGCCTGAGATTAGGCATTTTCTTATTTTAACAGAATAATTTTGTTAAAGCAGAAACAACATAAGAAAACCAGCTAATCCAAAAGAGTTCATCTGGAGTATTTATCAAAATTGCTCTTCCTAATTTCAAACTTTAAAAAAAAATCCTTATTATACAATATATGAGAGATAAACATCAACGCTTATAGAAAGGCTTGTGGTATTTCCAGTTTGCTCAAACTTCCTTTGGAAAAGGCTATATTTATTGTCAGCATTCACAAATTACTTCCATTGTGTTTTACTACTCGTCACATGATCTTTTCCTTGTAATGAAAGGATCATCAACACCAACTTCCAGAGGAAAAAAAAAAATACAATGCAAGGTTTTACAGACCTTTTAAAATTCTTCCCATATACAGTAGAGACATGACCTAAAATATCACGTAGATTAAAGCAGTCTTGATTAGTTTAGTCTTGAATTCAGTTGTTAGCTTTCAGTCTAATACTGTTTAAATAACAGATTTGTGTCTATCAAATGAGGTAAATAACTCTCTGCATTATACTATTGGCAAATATTTGTCAACAGAAGTCTGAAATATGCTATGTGCTCAGCTTTCCTATAGAAAGGACATCCTTGACTACTCTCCTGCCTACTCACAGCCACATGTGCTCAAACACAAAGTGAAGCACACAAATTGACAATCTTATAGACAGACTGAACAGTATCTTGGACAAGGAATCCATCTTAAAATAGTAAAATCTAGCAAAGACTAACAGAGAGAGAACAGAAACTTTTTGTTCATCACCAAATGCTTTTACTCTTAAAAATTCCTAGGAAAGTGCCAACCATGCTCACATATTTCACTGCATTCTGAGGTTCTCAAAAAAGTTAACACTGATACTAATCCATCTAAAATGCTGTAATGCATTCATCATCACATATATTTCTAACTCTACAGCTTTCTAATCTGCACATCCTAATTATTTTCATCCTTCTGCTTTCTTTCCCATTTCTCCTCCCAAAATCTCCTCTGGCAATGAACAGCATTTTACACAGAACACTGAAAATATGTGACCTAATGAAGAGGCTGTCTTCCAGGAGTTATTCTGCTATAGTGTTGGAATTTCTTTTCGAGGTAGAGATCTTATCTTACTCTCTTAACAAACAATTTGAAAAGAATGGAAAGGAACTTCAATTTCCCCCTGTTGGACAACTAAAGTTGTACAAAGCATTTCCAGCTTGTCAACATTTAGCGAGAAATAATCCATACGTTTGAGTCCAGCAGAAATTTAAAATTAAAACACTATTAAATGATAATAAAACCTCTCTGAAATCTGTCAGAATGTTTTGCATGACTAAAAAGAAAAATGAGGTAAAAATCTATGTGTGACATATTACTGGCAAATTCGTACAATATGATTGCCTGCAATGATAGATAAATAGTAACATCTATTGTTAAATAAGACCAGTGAGAGCACTGGATTTAGTAGCAGATATTTTGAAGAATTCTCTATTGAATTATTCTCCTAACACCTTTCTAAATCAGCTATTGTTGCTGGCTATTCTGGGTACATTCCTTTATTTTGCTTTTCACTGTTACATATAAACAATTCCAATTAAGTTCCAGTCACTGCATGTAACATCCATCATGCACTGTTTTCTTTGCCATGATGATCCTTCCTCACCATGCCCTTGTTCATCACATTCAAACATTTTATCTGGTTTCAGATTAGACAGAAATTTTGGGCAGAAGCCACGTGTGTCTGAACACTCATTATAATAAGAACTCTGAGCACTTCTATTTCCAGTGATGTCTTTTGAATATTCATTGAAGTCATTCTTCAAAATATCACAAATAACCACATATGTTCTCCACTGCTTAATATACATTTTTCTACTGAACTGAATTTAGAAAGTTAAATAAGAAAAACAAAACACAACAAAACAACAAATCAATCAAACAAACAAACACAAACAAACAAACAAACAAAAACAAAAAGACAAACAAACAAAAAAGCAGTATGCATGTCATATGGAAAGAAAAAAAAAGACACAAAAAACATCTTCAAGAGTATACCTAAGGCTGCAGGTGTCTGAAATAAACAGTAACCATGATTAGGCTTCTGAAGGACTGTAGATTAAGTTTATAAAAATAAATTAACATGTTCCCTTTTTATGTTTCTAGTTTATATGTGTCAACACATACAGTGTAATGGGTATGCAAATAGTTATCACAGACGACCACAGACCATATACTACTTAAGAAGCAGCTAACAAAAGCAGTCACTTAGTGAAAAAATGGTAGAGCCCTCAGAGGTCCGAGAAGTAGGGGTTACTTTGTACTGAAAAGGTGCAATGAGGTGACAGAGAAAACCTCAGATAAATCACATTTCAGAATAAAATTTAGAAACCAGCATATAAAACCTGTATTTAGTATCATCCTAAAGCTAGTGCATGGAATTAGGAGATTAATGGGGATTTATTAATAATTCTTTGTAAACAATTGCTTATGACTCTCAAAACTTAGGAAAAAATATCTGGAAAATAGTCTGTATTAATCTAATATTACACTCCTTGAGTCTTATGTTACACTCCTTGAGTCTTATGTAGGACTAATTTATATCAGTCTTATAGCAAGAAATAGAATAATCGGTGCCAACAGAACCTTACCATTTTTCAGATGAGTTAAATCATACAAAATCCTCTTTCTCCAGACCATGTTTCAGAATTTGTTTCAAAGCAATATTAATAGTTCTATGAGTAATTGCTGCTGCAGGGAGACTGAAAATGGACCTTCCTGGGAACAAAACTGTAAATGATGTTATTCTTTCTCTCTGTATAAGGAGAAGTGGTTAGATATTAAAAATATACTTCCCAAGAAAGCTAAATTGCACAGAAATAGAAATACTCATTCAAAATGTGTTTCTGGGTTACATTTTTAACTCCTCTGTATAGGAATGACTATGGAAATAACTTTCCTGAAAAGCCCCAAGGAGAAAGTAGAGCACAAAACTGTGTGTTTAAATGAAAATGGATTTAAACATGAAATATTGGAATTTTTATCATTCAACACTTTGGCAATATAATAATAATTTATAAAGGCTTTTCAGATCCTTCAGTAAAGGAACAATCTGTCTCTGATTCATATAACAGTTTTTAGCTTATAGAGTTCAGACGTTAAGTATTCTATGCTCCTTTTATTTCTGCCACCGAAGAAGACTACAACTATACCCAGCTTTAAGATCTGATCAGTGGGAAACATCTGTTTTTCCTTTACATAATTTTGTTACAACTCAAGTATCCATGCTCTGATGCAATTAATCTAAAGATATTAAAATAAATAAAGAGTAAATGTAATCAGAATTTGCACATTAAGGTCAAAGCATGTTCTATGGCATTTGCCCACTTTATAGTATGGTATTGAAACATAAACTCCTGATGTGCATATGCTTTACTGACATAGTTTACCACATGGTTACACAACGATTATACATTGATGTTTCATTCACATGTCAGTCTCCTACTACTCAATTAAGGATGTAAATTTACATAGTCATGACTGATTCAAATCCTTTTAATGTGAAATACCTAGACAGTAATTTCCCTAGAACAAAATGGTCCACGAAGCTCAAGATGGAACATACAATGATGAAGGAAAGTTTAGTGCTTTGTATTTACAAAAGACTTGATGCAGAGGAGACTGGGGAAAACGAGAAAATCAGCATATGCTGTGCAAAATACCCAGTTTTGGTAAAGACCTTCCTGCAGAATACTTTGACAATAACATAACAATAGATCCATCTATCTGACCCTGTTATGTACAAGTAGCTCAAAAGGGTGAAAATAAATGAGAAAACCCCAAAATAATGAGCAAATCATATTACAAACAGATTATTAAAAAAACTCTTAGACTTCTATTTGTGAGAGAATTTAGCACCAAATGAAAAACATTACTAGAATATAATCCAACTGTGAAGACTTTTTTAAGGGAACTTCCAACTTGATGAAAAATCAAGAACAAGAATCTGATAAAAGTAACGCACTCAACATTGTAAAATATCATCACAAGGCCCTATATAAAAAGGAAGACCACAGAGTTAAACAAATAAAAAAACCCCAAACAAACAAACCCACTCCCACCAAAAAATATATAAAAATAAATTAAATATTGCTTTCTTTCTATGTACAGAATAAAGAAAATTATCAAGTCTTTGGACAACTTGTTCTCTTGTAGGTGTGCTATAGGACACGTAGAAATTCTGTTTTGACCTCTTTTATCTTCCAGAAAATAAATGGGACAGCACATGTTCAATCAAAGTGATTATGTTACCTGAGGCTTCGCCCTCAAATCTGCAGCTGCTAGCTAGAAAGCAGTGAAATGAGGTCATGAGGATGAATGCAGTAACTTCCAGAGCTACAGAGGCACTCCTGGATGTTCCCCCCCCCCCAAATTACTTGAGCTAGCAAATATCTCAAATATCTCCTTTTGATCATATATTTTAATACTAGCAGATAAAATTTGTTTTGCCTGCTACAACCAGACTTACTCTGGACATTTAAGTCAATTGTAGAAAGCAGGTCCTGGGCACAGCACATCTGCTGCACAAAAGAATCATACAGCCAAAGAATTCAAGTTGGGAGAGATCGCAGGAGGTCTCTAGGCCACCCTTGAGCTCAAAGCAGCATCAGCTGTAAGATTAGTGAAGATTGCTCTGGGCTTTACCCAGTCAGGATAATCTCTAGGGATGGAGACTGCACAGACCCCCAGGCATCCTATTCCTGCACTTGACTGTCTTCACGGTAAAAAAGTTCCTCCATCATGCATACTCTCCACCAAATATGTAGAGGTAATTCCATACTGTTTGCTTAGTAAATCTGATCTCATTAGAATGAATGCAGACAAACTGTGTATCATTTGAACTGCATACATGGTGTGAAATCACCTGCAGCATTTACATCTAGAAATCTTAGATGTGGAAAAATAACCTCTTGTTGAAAATTAAGACTATTTGAAAATGCATAAATGTACTTCACTCAGTGATCCAATGTGCTATTATCTGCAACAGCTACTGCTGTTACTTTCAGGACATACCACTCTCTCTATAAATGAATAGGAAAAGAAAATGAAAATTTGCCTCTATATAATTGATCAACTCTCAAAATAATACAGCAAACATGACTACCTGCAAGTAATCATGCCCTCTTCAGGTTTATATAATGAAAATAGTAAACCAATTGTTCTCAGCTACCCGACAAGTTTAAAGAACAAGAGGAGATGTTTCACTTTGTCAGATGAGAATGCACAGGGTTGCTGAGGTAGGATCCCAGTTTTCTTAGTAATTTGCACTTAAAATTTTCTAGCTATCATAAGTTTCTCTTGTAAAGAGATGATGACTGCTCAGCTTTAATTTTTAAGTTTTTATAGATGACAAAAAGACCTTGTCAGCAACTAAATACTACTTTCAAGTATTTTAGCATGTACTAAAACTTTTTATGACAGTTTCTAAATTAGAGAGATTTGATCGTGTATGTGCTCAGGTTTCTGGCATCACTGAAAGATTACCTGACAACAAAGAACCAATGATAATTAATTTGGTTATAAACATAACTTTTATCTACAAACAGCCCAGGGCAAAACAGAAGAAAAATGAAAAAGAATTGCAAAGACACAATCATGCTCAATTAACTGACTTCAAGTCTTGCTTTCCGAAAATAAAATTATTACATCCTGATTCAGTTAAATTTTACTTGGATTTTTTTTCTGAAAAAAAAAAAGTAAAAAGAAAAAAAGAAATTTTTAAAGACTTGTAGACTCTGCAGTAATGGTAAATTTTGTCAGAAAAAGAAAATGGTTTAATTGTCTGGGGAATATCACACAGTTCAAAAATGCTGGATGGTGTGTTTGCATGCTTCAGAAATCTTGTTAAAATAGTAGAAATAGTTAATATTTTATCTTAAAATCCCAGCTTTTTAAAATTTCTTTAAAACTTACTGAATTCATTTAGTCCATTTCTACATCAAATGGAAAAAATATTTTTCTAGTGTAAACAGACTTGGGCAAAATGTAGAAGCCCATTAAATATCATTTCTGCTAAGGCTGAGATTTAAATTAATTTCAATTATATGCACAAATTTATGAACTGAAGTTCTCAAAGCAAAGATGTATTGAAATGCATTAAAACTGATAGTATGCACCAGTTAATACTAAGTCAAAGCTAAAAATATTTGAGAGCAATATAAATTGTCAGAGCTTTGGAAATTTGTATGTAAGAGAAACAAAGATACCCTCAATTTTAAAGGAAATTATGTTTTTCTCGAGTGTAGCTTAGAATAAAACATTTTTCCATAGTTAATAGTATTACTGTTGAAAGATGGTTATCAAGTACTTCCATACAAAAGGGCCAAAAATTAAGATCACTTGATAATAATAAAATATTTTAAAAGTCAAAAAGTGGTATGGTTAGGGACTATTTTAATTTTCATCACAACATTAGGTACCAAGTTATTACTTTCTGTAGGTATCATTAAAGATTATTTGTAAAGGTTCTCTGAGCACTATCAGCAACCAAATATCAAGAGTAGCTCACTGAAAACTAAAAAATAGAATTTTTCTGAAGGAACCAGCAACTTTATTAAACTATGTAATATTCTAATTAGTAATCATATATTGCTATATAATTACTAATTATATATAGTAATTATATATTATATAGTATAATATTCTAATTAGTCACCATTATGCAAAGCAGGGCATGGGCAGCAACAAGAGACTAAAGAAAGATAAGGAAATTTTGCTCCTCATTTACACCCATCTCCTCAGCTACAGAGTTAGCACATGTTCATAGCATGAATCTCTCTTCTGAAGTTCTGATACTAGTTCTTCCACAGTGCTGTGTAAAACTATGAAATGTGCTTTCCTGTCCTTCAGATCTGCACTAGGATCACCACTGATCTGTGAAAATGAAGAGGTCCATATTCCCCCACTTTTTTAATTTCTAGGCTAAATCTAGCCTTGTAACCCAGAGGTAGTGCAGTGTCCTGTTATACAAAATACACTGAAGCAAATAAACAAACTGGGAAATATCTGTAATCCACATTATAAAATATCCTTGAAGGTCCTCAGTATCTGTTATTACCTACTTTACTCTCTGGCATGTCTACATAGAAGCTTTTAGCTTTGACGAAGGCTGGGAAGGCCATTTCTCTGCCAGCTTGCTACTAGGGGAAACTGGAAACTAAATTTGTACCAGTGCCAAAATCACCCATACCCTTCACTTAGAGAAACCAACAATCTCATGCAAGGTCAGCTGCAGAAATACATTTCTTCTAAACAGAAGAATGCTCCTTCTACACAGAAAAAAAAAAAAAAAAGACTGATGTGAAAATAATCTGAAATATGACAAAATGAAGCACATTTACCAGACAGATCTTGCCTAAAGAAGGCATAGTGTACACTAACCCCAAATCAGCTCTTCATTGCCAAGCCATTTCTCTATGATGAATATTTTAGAGCTGGAAAATATCCGGTTACAACAATGTTCTTAAAACTGGTAATGATGTCATTATTCATTGATTTCAAATGGAGAAACACATACTCATCCAATACCAGTCTGGAAAACTTACTCTGTATTAAAGTACACATACATTGTGTTATGTAAGTTGCCCTGATTTCTGTACTTAAAAGGAAATGGAAAACTTGTAATTCATTGAAGTTACTGAGCAGGTAGACAAAATCCCATGAGATATCTTACTGCCCAGCAGGATCTCCCTACTTAGAGAAAAAACAATAACTATGATGACAATAATAACAACGAAAACCTTTAAAAATAACCACTCCAAAACAATCCAGTGCAGACAGATAATTGACATAGGCTAACAGAGTTACCATGAGTTTGCCATGTTTTCAGTAATATGACAGATTATGCATATTTTAGAGCCCAGAATTACAGGCACTAAAGTAATTCAATTACATACTGTCAGGTATAAAAATAAATCTATCAAAACCCTTATAGGCATATATTTTAAACAGAAGCAAATGCTTTATGGTTTATAAGACAACTGGAATGGAATTCATTATAACAAAACTAAATATCCGTATCTGAGCTAATCACACTAGGCACCTTTTATAATGAATGAAAACCAGTTTTATCTAGCATATGATTCTTTTTTACCTAAAGAAGCCACCTAGAATAGGTCAAATGGATTATGCTCTAATATGGACATCTTTCTCTTAAATGTTAAGGTTAACCATGAGCCATCTCTGATGAAGACTTGTATTCTGTAGATGTCTAAAGCTAGGTAAGATGGATTCCAGTCAAAATGAATAGTTAATACACCAGTAAATCAGTTATAAAAATTTAGATTTTTGAACAAATTTGGTCAGATTACACTTTGGTATATCTACCGGTGCTTTTTTAAAAAAAAAAAAAATAGTCTGAGAGTCCTTATTCTCTTCACATCTCCTTGAGAATGAATTTGTGCTACAAAAACCTTTGTCTAAGTGTCTTATGTGTCAGTGTTTTAAAACTGCCTAAGTTCCAAACTACCATCTAGCTTCCACTTTAAAATTGCAGTAAATTAAACAACAGTTCTTAAGTTGTCTCTAAGTGGCTATAATTAAATCTTCACTCCTAATGATGCTGCCCATTCCAAGGACAAATTCAATATGGTAAGAGGTGTAGGAAAGGAGAATTATAACAAAATGCTATGGCTTGGCATGCAGCCACGTGTAAAAGGCATACATTAGCACTTCAACAGCTTCTGCAGGAGTTGCTGGAAGACTATCGGTCTGGAGAGGGTACAGATGAGACACGGTAAAATATACAACCACATTTTCTTATTCTCACCCTCCATAGCCCTTCAACTATATTTTATTTTATAAATAAAATCCTGCTTTGTCAGAGGAAGTTTAACCAAATTCTAATTTATATACTTCATTGTCAAGAAAGGTATCGCCATGCTAATAGACCAAAGGTACTCAATATTAAGGTGTGTGTCCAAATCCAGGTATTAACACAATCCCTGACATTCCTCTACTTTTCTTGGAAGCTCTTATCCTTAACATTTTCTAGATTAGTTGTCAAGGAATCCTCTTGTTGTCAGAGCCTCCTCTTGTTAACATGCCCAGGTTAACAATGGATTATAACAATGGATAGGAATGTTAGTTTTAACAGCGCGTATGAATGGTCTATCCTATTCTGAGATGATGTTACCTCCAAACTAGAGGCCCCCAAAGAGGAAATTATCAACTGAAATATTTGCATGAAATTGCTATTGCTCAGATTAAAAATAACCCGATAATTGCAAAGGGATTTTTGAGAAAAGGAGTCAGTTTGGCCAGAAGAAAACAGCATGGTATTTTGTGATGGGGGGAACGCACCTTGGAACAGAAAAGTGGTAACAAAACAGCAGTCCAACTCCAACATGACACTGCCAGAAGTCATTCCATCACCATCCTGACCTCATCCTGGGTCTGAGTCTCCTACCCATGTGACAGCATATGCAGCTGCAGTCCAGCTAGGGGGATAGCGCTGTAAGGGTGCAGCATGTTGGAACTCACATTTCTGAGTATCTATGTGAGTCCAATGGACCTTTTGCACCAGCAGTACATTGAAAGGAGCAGCATGGGTACATGTCCACATAAAGTCAGCACACATGCAATCCCACCACGAGGTGTGTAGCAAGAGGGTAATCTGCACCCATGGATGAGATGGGGTGGCACATAAACATTTGGTTGTATGTGTGCAGTTAGAGCTTCCTGAGATTATTGGAGGGCAGTTAGAAATGTGTACGGATACACTCACATTTTGTAGGTGTCCAATATTATGCTTTATCGATTGCATTTCTGATATTGATCCCAAATATATAGTTCATCAATTGGCCCATTAATTACATATAATTCAAAAATCAGTAAACCACTTCGTTCTTGATTTGCTTTAACCCAAATGAGCTGAGTAGTTCTTCCCTACCACATTTTGCTGCATTTACAATTTAGAATACTTCCAGCTCTGATAAAAACCTCTAAATAATTCTCACCTCTCACCTACCTAACTTTTGCCCAATAAGGTCACACAAAACTATGGATTTGTAAACTAGATCATCTCTTAGATCATCAACAATCAGCTTGATGAAAATTTTATTTATCAAGTGATTCAAAAGTCTACCAAGAGAACTTCTACTGGACAACAGTACTGGACAAGTAATAAATCAGTTATTACAGTACTGAAGTATGCAAATATTTGTATTTTCATGTTTACATGTCCACTTTAGGATAAATAAATTTATTTATATTACAATGAATTTATTTATTTATGTTACAATGAACTTATTTATATTACAATGAATCATTATTCTCCTTCAAACTAACCTTTGCTTGACATTATGAAGACATTGCAATTTTAAAGCTAAAAAGTTATATCAACTAACTATCAAATTGTAAAGTAATAGTTACTATCAAATATGAAAGTAATATGTTACTACTCTATTTTGCCAATATCTAAGAAGAGTCATGATACAATTGTCGTATAAGAAATGTGTACAAAAAGTTTGCCTTTCACTTCCATCAGTCTCAAAACCAAAATTCTCCTTCCAAATTTTGCTTTACTTAATATCTAATTAAAATGTAATAATGTTGCTTCATAGACAGTTTTATGCCATGAGTTCATTCAAATTATATTAGAATATACAGAAAAAGAAATAACAGCAATAATTAACACTTAACATTTAACATTAATGTTTAATATTTCAAAACTTAAAATATTTTCTTTAAAGAATTTTGTTAATTTTTAAACCTTTTTTCCCCATAGAAGATTCTATCAAAATCAGTCTGATATTGATAAAATTGGTTTAGTTGAAACATCAGACTGTGAATTTGGCTTCTTTCCTTTCTCAAGCAGAAGGTGGAGAAATATGATGCTATATAAAAGATTATTTCTCTTTTTCTCATGTATAGACATTTGTTAGTTAGCTGCTATGGGGAACAATAGCAATGTAATTTTGGACATTTGTCCTAAACCTTTGACAGTTTTTTTCCCCCCTGTATCTGACACTGTGGCCAGGGATTTTATTCTGAATGCAGAAGTTAGTCTACATATTTGGCTATAACATATTTCATGCAAAGTAATCCCTGAACCAGACAGTACATCGAGCAGTAACTGATCCTTTCTATAACTTACGTGTTGCAAAGTTCTGCAGTTTTAAAGAGTATCATTTTTACTCCTAGATTTTACCTCCTAGAATTAATGTCTGCTTTGCAGGTGAAAGTAAATTGTATTAAAGGTAGAAACTGAGTGAGTAGATAAACAGCTGCAAATTTTAATGTTGTTACATGAATGCAACATTGATATTTATTTTAACTAGTATGTATATATTATATATATTTATTTTATTAAGTAGATGACTAGAAGGACAAGGTAAATACTTTTGGGGAGGGTGAGTGGAGTCACGGCAGTGTATTTATATAAAAGAATATATCTAAGAACAGAGAAGGTGCTGTGTTATTTCAGTCCCTTTTAATAGCTTTTCAATCCTGCATTTGACTTGCTAACACTAATTGGAGTATTGACTGACCATCTAAATGCTTGCCCTCATTGTTCTACTCTCACAAATTAACTAGTGAGTGCCTCCAGTTATCTAAATAAGGTGCTGATTGATCATGTGGAAATAATTAATCAAGCCAGTGCTGATATGATCTCCAGCCATGTCAGAACTTTCTTTTCTCATTATGCTTACCTAGCGCAGAATTTAAATGTACAGCCTGTGGCAAAAGGTACTGGTTTTTTGAGAGGTTTCTACAAGTTAAATTACAAGGAGGAAGTCAGATTTCATTGTAATAAGACTTTAAACGAGTCCAATTACATTTCAGTTCAAACAGTCTTGTTTCAAATATTGTTCTGCCTGTCTGGCAGCATTTAATAGAAGCCAGCACTGAGTTTAGAGCACTGGGGAATAATATGCCAACTTTCACGTCTTGAATCAGTGGAAGCAGGAGTCCTTAGTGGGCAAGCACTTAAATGCATGTAATGCAGAAACCGAAATGCTGTTACAACTGTATTTCTCCTGAACAACAAGTAGACATAGTAAGGAATACAATGCCTTTTGCTGCAGCAAAAAAACCCATTTATTATGAACAAGCTTACTGTCCTTCACCCTTCACCCTGCCCACATACTCAGACACATACTTAAAAAAAGGAAGAGATTTTTTCTACAGAAAAAAAAACAAACCCACAAAAAAAACCCACAACTACAAAAAAACAAACAGAAATAGCATACACTATTACGTAGTTCAGCAAAGTAAGTTCCCATAAAATAAGTCCCCAGACTTCTGCACAGTATCTTAGATAGGAAAAGCAGAAGTGATCTTCAACTCCTTAATCTTACAGATGTCATAATCTTATGACAACACAAGGAGGCTGAGAGCTAACCCAGCTACTCCTGCAGTGTAGCAGCGTGCTGCTTTCTCTGGTAGTTACACAAGAAGTCTAGAAGCATGAACTCCTAACCTAGACTAACATCAAATGTTTGCAGAAACAGGCATTTCTGCTGCACACACAGAAATATGCTACCACTGATGAAAATGAAACAAAAAGCAACATGTGACTCATAATTAAGAATAGTTTCTAAATGTGCATACTTCAGCAACGTTCGCTTAGACAAGTTTAGTAGTGAATCCAGGCCCTAGAGCATTTTCTGCTTCAGAGGTAGCAGAAACAAAGGCTCTGTTTTAATTGCGTATCATCTTTGAGCTGATTTTTACACTGTTAAAACAATTCACTTATTTCCTCCAGCATACAACAGAAAATTTATGGTTTTACCCTTTGAATGCAGAAAACATGTCTTTGCGGTAAAGAGGAGAGAGCTGGATTCTGCATGTTCAGATAGATTTCTACATTAATATATCTGTGAAGTGTCTGACATTAAAACAGAATTACAACAAGGAACCATCATACTGAGTATTTGAAAGCAATGTACTTAGTTTCTAATGATATATCTTTAATAGCTATTTAAGATCTTCACCAAAATGAACAGAACACAAATCTGCAACATTGTCCAGCCGGGAAAATAAATGGTCTTCTTTCACTCATAAATGAGCACTGTTGGCAATGAACCATTATGGAAAAATATATTACCTTGTTTCCAGCGATAGACCATTATCAAAAGCTACCAGATGCTCATCTCAATTGTCAATGTCATATCTGAAGATTCTAACAATGCTAGTTAGTTGAGAGGAATGACTAAATAAAATACCTTAAAAGACGATCTTTATACATTTATTTAAAAATTCTGAACACAGCATAGCTACTTTTATATATAAGCATACTTTCAGTTTTACAGTGTTTAAATTATGGCTGAGATTTTAAACCTACTAAGCAGCATTGGCCTCTGCTTGTAGTTGCATTGCATTTCAAAGCAAGATTGAGTAAAGTTAAAACGGGTAGTAGATTTCAAAGCCTTGCAGTGCAGAGCTGTGCTTATCTAAGTGGATCAAGACATGAGCCAGAATGTTGAATGACCATTTGGTATCATACATAATTAAAGGAGTGCCATGAAATAATTTATTACAAATGGATTTTTCAAGGGAGTCACTAAGTGCATATGAGTTCCTTGCTAGGAGACCTCACTGCTTCAATCACCGAATTCAAATACCATTATTGAAATCCTGCTGGGAGAGCAGCATAGGTGCATTCTGAATAGCCTGTTTGTTTGCCTCCATCTCTGTTCTTACTGTGCAAGTATTCCTTGAACTGTAGAAAATGTGTGACTACTCAAAAGGTGGCTAGAAATAATGAGCTGAAAAGGTTTGCTAAAGCCAGGTTTGAAATTGCCACTGCACTCCACATCAGACAACAAAACATTTTATCTGCATTATAATTTAATCACAATTTTCAGATCAAGACTAAATCCAAGCCTTCTAATAGAGCCTTTGATAAACATGCTTCGTATTATATTTTGAATTGCAGCACTTACAAGGAGCATATCCTTTTTATATTCACAAACTCCTCTCCTGCCTGCGCACAAGATACTCCAGCATATCACTGCTCTTCGCAGCATCACAGTCATAAGCGGAGGGACTCCTGCTTTAAGTAAAGCCCTGTATAATGGCCATGATCTTCAACACATTTTAACCAAAGATTTCCAGCGTTTCCATTCTTGTCAGGGCGTTATTATTCACAAAGAATCACTCTGGGCTAACCATAGCATTTAGTATTTTAGAACTGAAGACCATGTATTTATAGCACATAAAATTAAAAAAAAATAAAAATAAAATATCTAGAAGTTGTGCTAAAAGAAGGAGATATGATCAGTTCAGAACATCATCTTCCACAAGAGACTACAATTTTCATCATATGTGTGATTTCTTTAAATTACTACTGTGGTTTATTTTAATAATTTTCCCAGATCCAGAAATTGCTGTCATCTCTTTTGTTATATGAACAAAGTAAGTGTTTCAAGCATATCAGTGTCAACAAGAATTGCCAGTTAGTCACATGTTTCATTGCTTTCATAAGAAAGAAAAATCTTCTTTCACCACACCTGGCACAGACATTAATATTCAGGTTGAATATTTCAAGTTAGTGATGCGTGGAAAGAAGTTTATGTGCATTCTTTGAAGCCAGACTTCATAAGTGTTCTGTATTTGAATGACCATGCTCATAACTTCATAAGTGGCCTACAGCAACCTATAAACAACATAATTAATCTACAGAATAATTCATCACATACTTTGTAGAAATGCATTTTAAGAGTCCAGGCTTACCAACAAGATACCAGCATGCATACAAATATTCTTGCTTTGAGTCCCATGGTATTTGCATAATTGTCTGTGAGAGGACAGAGCTAGTCTGGAGATTCAGAAAGCATATTTTTTACATTAACTATGAGCTAAAGAGCCTCTTAAGCTTTCCAGATATAAGACGTATTGATATTCAAAAGCTCATCTTTTAATCACAGTACTTTAGTTTCTTTCATAGTAACCATAACACCTCATTCTCTTTCTTACTACATTGGGTGATTTTTACCCGGGGCAACCGGGGAAGCAAAAAACACTAGTTGTGCATGTGAGAATGTACAACTGCAAAAAACATGCTCTGGTGCTTATTTTTAAATTCACAGGTTTTTTTTTTTTTTTTTTTTTTTTTTTTTTTTTTTTTTTTTTTTTTTTTTTTTTTTTTTTTTTTCCAGGAGCTCACAACACAGGATTTGTATACGTTTTAAACAAATAATGTAAAAATAGCCTGTGGTAGCCACTTGGACACATACTCTACTAAAATAAAAATATGGGGAATTCATGTAAAATAGTTGCTTACAAATGACCTAAATATAATGCCAATGTGACATATGGACAAATACAAATAGGAATGGCAGGAAAATGGATAATCTTAGCAGTAGATTTAGACAAAAAAAAGGTAGATAATACTACTAATAAAACTAAAACAATTTTTTAGATTTGAAATATTATGCAATTCTCCTGCTTGCTGTCAGAAGCGGGTAAAGAAGCAGGTAAAACAACAGCCAAAAAAACCAGTAATTCACTATTGTGATGCATGTATATTACAGGCTCAGTAGGAGGGAATTAAAGCAGTAAATTATAACATTAAATAAATAAGATTAATTTGTTTTACCCTGGTAAAGCCATATGTGGGAAATAAATTAGAGCTAAACTGTGTGATGAGATAATGTGGTGATGAAGACTAAGCAAGTGTATAGCTTGAAAAGCTAACAGTAATATATTGCTTATTGAATATTAAATAAACATATATATTATTTAAGCATTGAAATAATTTTATCTATAGGTATGCATAGCACAGAATTTTCCCATTTTCCTGATCTTTTAAACATGTGAATGGATCAAATTGTTTCATAATTTTATTACATTTGTTTTAAATAAATGTGTAAGAATTCATTAATTCACAATAATGTTGATATAAAAAGTTAATTAAAATGTTAATGAAACCAATGATTAAAAAAAAATATGTTCTTTCCATGCTGAAGCTAGACACTAGAAAAAGCTCATTCAGTTTGCAGGATACAATAGAAACACTTATCATGAAAAAATAATGGTCCTGTTGTAATTTATTGTAGAGGTAAAAATAACAAATCTATTAATGCAGAGAGTAAATGATATGGATGCAAAATGCAAAGGACTGTTTCTAAGTAATCTTTAAATAACCTTTTTGCAAACTATCATGAAACACATTATATTGTGTTAATGTAATTTACTTTAAAGATAGTATTACTTTGAAAAAATAAACAAAAATAGAAGAAAAAAAAACCAAAACCCAGACAGTTTTACGACAAATTTAATCTTAAAAATTATTTTTGAAGAAATGTTGAGGCAAGACAACAGCATTTTTCAAAAAATAAAGTTACAGCTCAAATGGGAGTTGAAAGATTATAAAAATACATTGGCTTAAATAATTTTGATAAATAGTAACTGAACTAAATCACCAAAGCCATCCTAAAACTACAACACTGAAGCAAGGGAAAATAGCTGTCAATAGCAGCATGGAATCCAAACAACTAGACTGAAGGAAAGTAAAGATGATTTTGATACCAATCTTTAGTTATATGAAAGACTTTCCTCCCTAACCAAGAACTAGATCCATCTATGAAAATCACATCTAGATACAGATAAATGTCTAGGAGGATTTAAAGATATTTGACACTAGATGAGACCTTGATTCTTTCATTAATATAATAACTCAGGTACAGTAAAAAATTAGAAAAAAAAATACAAAACGCCATACTGCAGAAACAAACACAAGATTATATTTGTTTTGGATGCCATCTATGTTTCTGCTCAAAAAACAGCACTTGAATTATTTTTTGCTCCAAAACTTGCCTTGAAAATTACCTCAGCCACATAAAGGCATCAAATTCAGGTTGCTTGGGAAAACATACGCCTCGTATTTATTAATATTTGAGCAAAACATTTTTTATTTTTCACACTTCATAGGTTTATTTTAATCATTATACAAGTGAAAAGTCATATGAATATTGCCTTTTGTAGTCTGTGATGTGCTAATCCATTTGTGTAAATGTATATTCATTAGTAACATTTCATAAATGATGTCAAGCATATCCACTCTAAAGCTTAAAAAAACACTATGCATATTTCATTTCTATGAACCACACAGAATCTTCATTCTGTTTCTATATGAATATAGATAATTTTCAATTGACTAGCCACTTGTCAAATGGTCAACTAAGTACCAAAATTTCTACCCATCTTGTGTAAAACCAACTGTACTAGATCCTAAAATTTTACAAATCTTTGTCACTCTGACACTGCCCACTTAATACGTGCTCAGAAACAGAACAACTGATAATGAAATGGAATAGAAAAGACAAATCTGTAAATGTAAGGAGGAAATGTGGGGATTTTTATTTTCTCTAGTGAATTACTGTTCTGCTAGATGAGAAACATTGTGCGTGTGCTTACAAGTTAAAGCTATTGGAGAAAGAATACATATTCTTTAGAAAATAATTTGCCAACAGTTGGTCTCAACTATGAAGTACCATAAATTATATTTGCAATACCTTCAACAATAATTAAATGGTTAGGAGCCCTAGAAAAAGGAAGAGAGTCGTATTACAAAGTGAATATGCAGTCTTGTTTCTATTTTCTGATATGCAAACCCAACCTATTACTACAGAAAAGGTGGCCCGATATATAACTTTATTTCAAGATCCTTCTCTGCTTCCACTTGGTGTAGCTTTTCGTGCTCTGACTGTTTGGGGGGGTCCATGTTCCCTTGTGGCCTCAGGAAAAGCTGACAGATGATCCAGTTGATGCTGGGTGCCATTGGCTGGCTAAATAATGGCCTGGTTTACAAAACATCACGCTCCTCTTGCGTGTATAATTATCATCTTGGATATGCATCTCTTCTTAAAAACAAATCCAATGTGATCTCAGTGGGCTACCTGTATTGCCCATCAGTGCCAGTCTGTATGTTGCTGACTGACACACATTTTCTATTCCAGGACAAGGGGCATTTACAAATTTGAATACACTTATTTCACTTATTTGGCTGAAAACTGGTTTGTTTTTTGTTTGTTTGTTGTTTTGTTTTGTTTTGTTTTTTTCGGTTGGTTGTTTTTTTTTTTCCTGCTGAAGAGTAGATAAGTTTCCAGGAAAAAAAACCCTCAAACCTCCTGATTTAATCTAATTCAAATAAGTGGCAAATATCAACTTATTTCTCATTTGCAACATACTGAACTTAATCAATTTTGGTGAACTCTTTTTATACAGGAGAATACAGAAAATGTGTGTTTAAAGTACTTGCTTAAACTGCAGAAATCTGAGTCCAGTTTCCCAATTGCCAAATACTTCCTCTGTAATCACTGGCAATTTATTTCATCTCCCTCTGTCCCAGTTCTCACTCCTTTTCTTGTCTAACATATCCTTTTCACCTATTGTTGGTATGTTGGCTTTTTTAACAATAGAGGCTTTTCATAAATAAAAAATAATCTGTTTCTAGGATGATATGAGTTACTATATACACAATGCTTTGTGAATATATGTGTGCAGGTGTATGTGCATGCATCTGTATCCATACCCATATATATGTATAGCTACTAAGAATGACCTTTGTCCAATTTATATATGTGCGTGTCTAAGAATATGTGTGTGTCTAAGAATCTGTATATGTATAGCTCGGTCAAAATATATGGGAGATCTGTACTAAAATAATTGAATATCAGAAAATATAAAGTTTCTTACCTCTAGTATATCCCTTTGTGTGAAATCTGTGGTGAAAGGTTAAGTGGATACAGTAATAATAGCTGACACATTAATTTCTTTTGTGCAAAAATTACGGTAATTAATGCCAGATGGATGTACAGAGGGATATATTGGTATAAAACTACAGTGTTACAGAATGTGCATATGCTTTATGAATCAGTTATTATTATGCTGATATAAAATCAGTATAATAGCCTTTGTGCAATTTTAACATACAATATTTCTGCATAGAGAGTATATATTTATGATTACACACCTGTTCAGAGTATTTTGTTATATAGGCCAGCTATTGCCAAAACAAGCCATGTTTTAGTTCCAAATGTCGCAGGCAAAGGGAAAAAAAAAAGGGTAAACACATGGAAGTGTAGGTGAAAATAAAAATAGATAGCTAACATACTCTAAGACTAGAAACCAAACGAAGAATGTTGTTTGTGACAGCCTATATTTAATACACGATTAGTAACTGTTTTGCAGTGGACATATAATATTCTTGCTGACTACAAATGGGAAAACTGTACCATCTGAGAAGTAATTTTAGATCTGAAGATCAAAACTGTGAACTGAAAGTTCAGGGCAAATAGAGCTATAACAGTTACTCAGCAGTCCAGCTACTTCATATTCAGTATGCAAAAACTTTCTTTTGAGGTTAAAAAAGATCCAGTATTTTGAATGTTTTATAAATAAATGCAGATTTTTTTTGTTGTGCTTTCTACTGATAAACTGTATATGTCAGTATAATTTGATTTAACCATTAATATTCAGTTTCCTAATATAAATATTTGAAAGTTATAATTATTTACAATGTTGCTGTTGACTGACTTGGATTTTTTATTTATTAACTCTTTCATGCTAGTTTTGGCTGAGGTAGAGTTAATTTTCTCCGTAGTAGCTAGTATGAGGTTATGTTAACATAAGAGTTAAGGCTTTTTCTGCATCTCACAGTACTCCACCAGTAAGTAGGCTGGGGGTGCACAAGAAGCTGGGAGAGGACACAGCTGGGACAGCTGACCCCAAATGACCAAAGGGATATTACATACCATATGACATCATGCTCAGTGTATAAAGCTGGGGAAAGAAGCAGGAAGGGAGGACATTAAGAGTTACACCATTAGTTTTTTCATGTAACAGCTACATGTGATGGAGCCCTGCTTTGCTGGAGATGGCTGAACACCTGCCTGCTGATGGGAAGAGATGACTGAATTCCTTGTTTTTCTTTGCTTGTGTTTTTCTTTTCTTTGCTTTTGCTTCACTTATTAAACTCTTTTTACCTCAACCTGTGAGTTTTCTCACTTTTACTCTTCTGATTCTCTCCCCCATTCCACCAGGAGGGAGGGAGGGAGTGGTTGTATGGTGCTTAGTTGCTGGCTTGCGGTTAAACCATGACATCATCTTAACAGTGCTGTGAAAAATGTAATATGTTGAACTCACCTACACTAAAACGCTTAATTCCTAGCAGTTTAAATCAATATGTTTGTATTTAGTAATACAAAATGAACTGAAAGGATTACAACATGAAGAATTAAACAAAAAGACAATGTATCTCAGAGTTGCCAATAATATACTAGCAGCAAAACAAACTCTAAGAAACTAAGCACAAATTAGTTTTGTAAAGTTCATCTGTATTCACTTTCAGAACCTTCATGATTTTGTATCCTCAAGATCATGCTGTTTTGATGCAGCCATGGTACAGCAGGTGATTTATAGGCAGACCATTTATAGGTATTCTTTATAACTACTATTATAAAATGTACCTGTATCTATCCAAGACACCTTATATCATTGACAGCTGATAGATCAGAATAGTAAGTGCAAATGCTTGATCTTCTTCAATGCCTAACAGCCATCAGATCTTATGTGTGTCTTATGAATTAAGGCTTTTACAAGGCACACCAGGAACAACACCTCTAACTGTATAGAAAGTCAAACCATTGGTAAATCTAGATCTTATTAATGACTACTCTACTATTTCCCACAATCATTTTTTCTGTAGAAAAGTGAGTTTGCCATTCTCACTGCTACATATCAGAAAATTAGTATGTTTTCTTTTCAAATTCAAACAGCAACAAAGATTTTAGTTCAGTTACAAACACAAAGTAGTTGTGTTTGTAACCTTAAAAACTACAAGTTAGCTTGGCTAATTCTAGGCTGATTTTGTTGACCTGACATTTGGAAAATATTATTTTTATTTTATTTTATGACTCATAATTGAGCTAATCTGAGAAAGAGTAAAGGAAACACAAATACATTGTGCCATGCTATGATTTTTACAGTCACTTTGTATCTCAGGTCTGCACTAATATATTCTCCACTGTTCCAAAATTTCAACAATGGGACTTTCATAAAGGCATTCGTACAGAACAGTGCCTGGGCCCATTATTCAAATAAATTCAAGCCAAGGCTTCCAAGGAAAACTTCTGGCCACAATTCATATGACCTACACACACCAGTTAGAAAAAAAAGATTGCCCAACAAAGGAATAAAAAGAGACAATGTCCCTTAGAAACAGACCATCCATTCAATTAAAAAAATGAAACACACAGTACTGCTATAACTGGAAAGACCATGTGTAAAGAATACCAGAGGCTAAAACCTTTCTGTTAAAGCTATGTCATATTACCAGCTGACCTCCACACTTCCACCTCCAGTTTAAGGCATTATGCCCAGGACAGTGAAGCACTTAGGGAACCAACAAGGAAGAGGAAAAGAAGCAATTACTACATTCAGGCAGAGCATAGGAAAGACAAAAAAAAAAACACAACAAAACAACAAACAAAACAAGAAACACACAGACTGCTGTGAAGCTACGTAAAAGCACTATGTTACAGCTCAGTCTCTCCCTGCCTTCCCCCTCTCAGGGCTCTCCCCTGCATATTAAACACTGGGTTCAATAAGGGACACGGCTTTTTGGATTCTCTAATGGAGAAGCGTCCTTTCTCCATTCCAAGTACATTATATAACTGCGTAAGCAATGGAAGTGAATTCCACTGCCATGCCCTCAAGCAGCATTCATCTAACACAAATAGCCATGGAGAAATCTGCTGCTGCCTCACATGTTATCCCAGTCTAGGGAAAATATAATCTGGGATTTTGCCACACTTCACAGCCTTAACCATTTGATTATAACTTACTGATTTCATAGAAAGAAAAATGTTTATTTTCATTGTGCCTGGATCCAAATCAAGCAAACTCCCTACGGTCATAAATGATCTCCTATCTGAAATATTTGTCTCATTGCAGGTAAACAGGTTTTGTTGAATCTCAAACAGTGATATTTAGAAATAAAACAGAAGCTCAAAGTGTTTACATTTATCAGCTTTCAGTGCAGAAATTTACTTATCTGAATGTGCTGACCATCTCCTGCAGTTTATATGCTAACATTTCCAATTACTACTTTGCAGGACAGAAAGCAACACTCAGTTACACCCTGGAAAAAAAACAAACCACAACTAAACTTACAACAAACACTCCCTCATTAATAAAAAACACTTTCAAGTATAGTGTCAGCTAACAAATACAGATTTAAAGATGCATTAAGTTGCAAGGAAAGGATTCTTAAATAGCAATTTTTCTCCATACAGAAGGGTTGTTCATGTACCAGCTTTTGAGTCTTACAAATGCTATCAGCTCAGTGTTATTGATTCCTGGGCTGCAAGTTCGTAGATCCCTAAATTATGTATATGGCTTGGCATGAATAGTGTTTGAATGTATTTTCCTTTGTGTAACAGAGAGAAATAAATTGATTAAAAGGGTGTAGTTAACAAAAAACAAACCCAAACCCAAAGCAAACAAACAAACAAAAATACATTGAGAGGCTGACAAAAAGAAACCACAAGCTGAGTGTTCCTCTTAATGGCAAGACTGGTCCAGTCTGTTCACCTATAGGAAAGATGGTGTATTGCAGTAGAGTAACAAGAGCATACGAAACAGTCAATGTCTGCTACTGTAGCTTTTGGAGGGTAAAGACTCACAAAGCAAAACTATTTAATGTTTCCTGATATGAAATGACTAAAATTTCTGGATTTGGTAGTAAAAAAAAAATAGTTTCTCTGATGTTACTGCAACTGTTGGCAGTAAATATTAATGATGGATTGGTTACCATTAAATAAATAAACTACACATACAAATGTTTAAAATAAGGCTAAAACTGCAGCTTATTTTTTGGTATTTTCAGTTTGTCTGCTTATTTTTTTTTTGTCATTTGAATACCAAATCCACACCAGTGTTGCTGCTCAGATTAAACATCTTTTTCATTGATAAACTGGAGGCTTTAGCAGACTGAAGGGGTAGGATTTCTGTCAAATAGATTCACATTTCTATACTACAGTGGTGCCTGTATCTGAAGACCAAGTTAGGCTCCTTTATAGTCATTTCAGAGAAATAGAAAATTCCTGGATGTGATTCATCTTGCACTGAAGGGGATATCTAAACCAAGCCACATGAATTTTTCAAGTTTCAATTTATCTACACTGACAATACAGAGAATGACTGGGTGTAGACACCTACAGTTCAGAAGAAACTCATTCCAGATCTTTTGCAGCCATGAAGATCTACCACAAAAGAAGTCAGTACTGAACCTACCTAACATTTTTATGGCATTAAAAAGGAGTCTGTTTTGAGGTTCCTCAACACTTTGAACAAAGCTGTCTCAGACACCTCAGTAGTAATATCTTATACAAAATCATGTGCAGTGTTAATACCTTGCACAGGGTATTCAAAAATGAAGTAACAGATAATCAGCAAAGAACAGGGACTTCTGTACACACCTTCTCTTTCAAGAGAAAGGAATCTAAACTCAGCGCATCTGGGCAATCAGTTTTAGATTTCAATTTTAGTGCCTGATCAGGTGATATATCAAAAAGTAGTAATAAAAACCAGGCATTTTTCTATACTTTTTCACCTCCCTGTAATGAAGTTGTAAACACTATTTGAAAGTCATAGCTTTTTTTCTAAATTAAATAAATTCTTTTTTAAAAAAAAAAAGTCAAACCCCTGTACTCAGCTTTTCAAAAAGAGAATCTTCACATTGCATCTTTCTTTGAGGCAGCTTTGACATGGATGAAAAATATATGGATAGGAGGCATAAATGCCATAGTGATGACCTGTTACAGAGTACCCCAAATACCAGCCAATATACTGAAGTGTTCACTAGGGCTATTTTTTTCTTTTCAAATTCACTTCCTTATGTTTGTTTTCTTTTCTTTTTAATTATTATTTCAGTTTTCTAGATAAGTTGCTTTGGTTTGAAATAAATGAATCCTGGAGTTCCAGAATAGCAGAAGTCTGGGCACACTTGGAAAACAGCCAAGTGCCACAATTTTCCCCTAAACCGCTTGCTGAGCAGGTCAGCAACTTGAGGACTGTGATACTGCTGAGTATGAAACTAGAAACTAGTTACTGAGAAGCTATAAATCACAACTAAAATTTAGGCCCTACTAAAGAGATTAAGAAAAAGAAGCATGTGATGCTTTTGGCACCCACAGTGCAATAGGGGCATTGCTTATAAAGGAAAAATTCTTAGAGCATTAAGGCTCTTTTCACTAAGAGATACCCAGTACTGTGGTTTGTTTCATGCTTTAAAAAGCATCTGCTTTACGGTTTATAAAACCTGATGAGTAAAGTCAGGAAACAGTACAAACAGATATTCCAGGGTTAGGCAAATACTTCAAAAGTTTCTGGAGCTGTAGGGAGAAATGTTAAAAGTAAAAAAAAAAATAAAAAAAAAATAACTGCAACAAAGAAATGCTGATATAGTTCTAAAGGATAAGTATGAGGCTATTTTTTTTCCCGTTCATGGAAAGATATCTGAAAGCACTGAAAATAGAGTTTTATCTGGGTTTGTGTGCATGTATATATATAGATATATCTTCATATAGAATGTAGAAAAACATCAGTTAAATGCCAAAGATCGGATCAGCGTTAACAACAGTGATGTAACTGTTCGGTATTGCTATAGGAATACATAGATAAGAAAAAAACAAACACAGTATATCTATACTGTTAAATAAATGAAACCATCAAGCAAATGGAGTGCTAGCCATCAGGACTGCAGAATCATTTGCAGCATTCTCACCAGCTCTTGCCAGGACTCAATCCCAGCACAGCTCGCAGGACTGTTTGTGTCAGAGACCCTTTCTAAAATTTAGCACAGATGTAACCATTTGTATGCTTTCACCTTGTTCTTCTCTCTGTCAGCACTGTCCTGGAAGGCTAACACTAATAACCTAAAAAAGCCTTGGCATTCTTTAGGATTTCAGATGCTCACACCTGAAACACAACAGGAATCCTCTGTTTCATGCTATAAAAGCATTGCTTTAAGGATTTGCAATGCCTCCTTCACATCAGTATAAAAAGTTTTGAACTGGTACTAATACCTCATACAGGAGCACCAGCTGGGTCTCTAAGGAAACCCACAGCTCAGTGCTGTGTGTAGTCATAGACAGTCTGCTCCAGAGAGACATAATCCCATATAAGGCAGGTATGATCCATGCTGCAGCATTTTTTGTATGTAAATTACAACTTTGTTCATATAGAATTATAGAATCATAGCATCATCTAGGTTGGAAAAGAACCATGGGATCATCGTGTCCAACCTTTCACCCTACTCTACAAGTTCACCCCTAGACCATATCCCCCAACACTACATCTAAGCGAAGCTTAAACACATCCAGGGATGATGACTTAATCACCTCCCTGGGCAGCCTATCCCAATATCCCACCACTCTTTCCGTGAAGATTTTTTTCCTAGTATCTAGTCTAAACCTACCTGGTTTCAGCTTGAAGCCATTGCCTCTGGTTCTATCACTAATTACCCGAGACAAGAGACCAGCACCAACTTCTCTACAATGTCCTTTCAGGTCGTTGTTAGAGAGTGATGAGGTCTCCCCTCAGCCTCCTCTTCCTCAAACTAAACACACCTAGCTCCTTCAAATGGTCCTCATATGATTTATTCTCCAGTCTCTTGACCAGCTTTGTTGCCCCCCTCTGCACCCGCTCCAGCACCTCAATATCCTTCTTGTACTGAGGTGCCCAGAACTGGACACAGTACTCAAGGTGAG
>JANHFX010020226.1:69524-120833 GCA_027560015.1 Chloroceryle amazona
ACGTCCCTCTCCGCGAGACAGCTCTCCAGCCACACTGCCCCAAGCCTGTAGCATTGCATGGGGTTATTGCGGCCCAAATGTAGGACCTGGCACTTGACCTTGTTGAAACTCATCCCATTAACACTGGCCCAGTGATCCAGTCTAAGTCTCTCTGGAGAGCCTCCCTATCCTCACGCAGATCAACACACCCACTAACTTGGTGTCATTTGCGAATTTACCGATGATAAACTCTATGCCCTCATCAAGATCATAAGTAAAGATGTTAAAAAGAAATGGTCCCAACACTGAGCCCTGAATGTGGACATGTGATGAAGCATACAAGCATTAGTAAAAGTACTACTCTATCTCTGACTTACTACATTTACTACATAACTCAGTGGCAAAGAAAAAAAATAGGGAGGTAAAAATGCACAAAATTTGTTGCAACTGAACCTGAATGACTATTTAGTTAGGCCCTTAATTCAGACAAATAAATGAGGAGGCCTTCAGGTACCCTTCCTAAGCAGTGAAAAGGGCCAGGAGTAGCCCCATATTTCGACAGTCAAATTAAGGTCTGCATAGTTACATGTCCAAACTTAGGTAAGAGGCTTCTGAATTCTGGAGAACTGAAAGCTTGAGAGGGCAAGTGAGTGTGAATGTATGAGAAGAAATGTAACACAACAGCAGAGGAAGACAAAATTTGTTTGAAATGCTGAACAATAAAGTGGGGTGTTGATAGTCTGTGGAAACAAAAAACATCCTTAGAAACGTGTTAAGTAAACTACTGTGATCTTTTGTCTCAACAACTGGCTATGAGGTAACATATATGTAGATGATAAATTGAAAGCAAGAGCACCAGCACAAAGATCATGAAAAGCTGTAGGAAATTTTAAATAGTTTTTTTTTCTATACACTTTTCTAATAAACCTGCTCTTCTTTGTTTTGCTGGAAACCTATGAGAAACTTCAAGACCATCAGTTTTTATCCGCAGTCACATCTACTGCCATATTATGACTTTTCCCTGAAATCTAAAAACCTCAAAAACTCAGCAAGCAAAAACCTTCAGGAAATTCAGACTACATACATATTCAAGATCTACTTCACATGTTTTATTTCATCTGAATGCAGAATTCAATCCGAATATAGGCCTTTAGATAGTTCTAAGAGCAATGGAACTGCAATTAATCATTATGCACCACAATTTGGCTGGCTTCCATAGGAAAAGAGAGAACGGTATTCCACCGCAGAGCATGTTAAAGGATTATGTCTCTTCTTCTTCAAAAATAAATAAATAAAATCTTGATGTAAAAGGAGAGCCTAAGGAAATACATAAAACAACACTTCATTATTTACTTTCGCATCACTGCACAAGAAGTACCAAACCCTAGTTTAGAGAAGAAAGGGGGAGGAGGTGAATCCTACACGACTGACAAATAAAACTTCATGCCTTAAAACCTTTGTTAAATGAATGATTAAACAATAAAGCATTAAGCAATGAGTGTGTGTTGTGGGTGTGATGAGGGGGTGTAAGTGAAGGACAACTGCAGCAAGCAATTTTGTAGAAAACAGGAGTAAAAATATCTGTATTTCCATCCTTTGTCCCAGTCATAGTGATTTGATATCAAATAAAAAACATAGAGTAACTTCTCTCCTGCAATAGTCATTGTATGCACAAAGACATGTATTTCAGGACGAATGGGATTAGATTTTCATGTTTATCCTATTACTGCAAGAAGAGGCAACTAACTCCCAACATCTTTTAATTTCATGACCTTATAGAATGTTATAAGCAAATATATTTTACATTCTATCTTTATAGCCTCTCTGTGACAAATCTGCACCTTTTTTCTAGACACCATTCAGTCTCAATTCAATTGCTATGATTCTTGAACTTCTTGAATACCACCAGCAAGATTTTCTCTGAACTTTAAGATTCTAACATTCCTAAAGTAAAATTCCATGAATCGCAAGGCACAGTGAAATGTGTTTCAACTTCCCATAAAATAAGCAGAAATCTAATGGAAGCAGATACTTGCAAGTATCTAGTACATGATTTTCATAAATCTATTCCACTCACAGGTGAGACTATAAAGTGAACAAGTAGATCAACATGAATAATAAAAAAGTCCAATGTTTAAATTGCAAAACAGATAATTCTATGTGCCAGTGTTAGTATGGGTCTTGGTTCAGCATTACTTCATTTAGAAAGGCTGGTTTATCATTAGTAGCAATTAATTTCTGCATTATTAATTTCAAATTCAGTGTGGTATAATAATTAGTATATGACATAACAGTAAATATCTCAATTTCTACTCGAAGTAATTCAATATTAAGAAACAACCATGCAAAGCAAAATGATACTAGCCCACATTAACATCCAAGAAGATACTATGCATTACTTTCACAGAATTATTTAGGTTGCAAAAGACCTTTACAATCATTGAGTCCAGCTGTTAACTGAGCACTGAGAACAGTACACTGTGTCGCTAAGCACCACATCTTTATCCATCCAGGGATGATGACCCAGCCACTTCCCTGGGTAGCCTGTTCCAATGCTTTACAACACTTCCTGTGAATAAATTTTTCCTAATATCCAATCTAAACCTCCCCTGGTGCAACTTGAGGCCATTTTCTGTCATCTCATAGGTTGTTACTTGGGAAAAGAGACCAACATCCACCTCACTAGAACCTCCTTTCAGCTAGTTATGGAGAATGATAAGGTCTTCCCTGACCCACCTCTTCTCCAGGCTAAACAGCTTCACCAGCTTTGTTGTCCCTCTTTGGACATGCTTCATATCCTCAGTGTATTTCCCATAGTGAGGGACCCAAAACTGTATGCAGTGCTTGAGATGCAGTCTCACCAGTGATGAGTATACAGGGATAATCTCTTCCCTTGTCCTGCTGGACATGCTATTCCTGATACAAGCCAGGATGCTGTTGGACTTCTTGGCCACCTGGGCACACTGATGGCTCATATTCAGCTGGCTATGGAACAATCCCACCCACCCCCAAGTACTTTTCTAACAGGAAGCTTTCCATGCACTCTTCTCCAAGCCTGTATTGTTGCATGGGGTTGCTGTGACCCACGTGTAGCACCTGGCACTTGGCCTTGTTGAACCTCAATCATTGACTTCAACCCAATCCAGCGGGTCCGGCCTGTCCAGATCTCTTTGTCAAACCTTCCTACCCTCAAGCAGATCAACACATTCACCTTACTTGGTGTGATCTACAAACTTACTGAGGACATTCTCAATCCCCTTGTCCAGATCACTGATTAAGATATTAAAGATAACTGGCCCCAATACTGAGCCCTGAGGAACACCACTTGTGACTGGATGCCAGCTGGATTTAACTCACCACAGCTGTTTGGTCTTGGCCATCTAGTCACGTTTTAACCCAGTGAACAGTTCTCTGTCCAAGCCATGAGCAGAGAGTTTCTACTGGAGAATGCTGTGGGAAATGCTATCAAAGGCTTTACTAAAATCTGGGTAGACAACACCCACAGGCTTTCCCTCATCCACTAAGCAGGTCACTGTATCATAGAAAGAGACTGGGTTAGTGAAGCAGGACCTGCCTTTCATACATACATGCTGACTGGGCATGATAACCTGATTGTCCCGTATATGCTGCATGATGGCACTGAACATGATCTGGTCCATAACCTTCCCCAGAACCAAGGTCAGACTGACAGAGTTGTAGTTCCCTGAATCCTCCTTCAGGCCCTTCTTGTAGATGGGTGTCACGTCTGGTAATTGCCAGTAAACTGAGATGTACCTGGTTAGCCAGGACTGCTGTTAAATGATTGAAAATGGTTTGGTGAGCACTTTCACCAGTTCCCTAAGTACGCTTAGGTGGATTCCATCCAGACCCTTAGGCTTATGTGTGTCTAAGTGGTGTAGCAGGTCAATAACCATTTCCCCTTGGATTATAGGATATACATCCTGCTCCCCATACCTATTGACCAGCTCAGGGGGATGGGTACACAGAGGACAACTGATCTTACTATTAAAGACTGCAGCAAAGGCATTAAATACCGCAGCCTTTTCCTCATCCTTCGTCACCATATTTCCCCTTGCATCCAATAAAAGATGCAGTTTTTCCTTAGTCCTCCTTTTGCTGCTGACGTATTTATAGAAACATTTTTATTGTCTTTTATGGTAGTAGCTAGATTATCACTGGTATTTGGCCCTTCCAATTTTTTGTCTGCATAACCTCATGACATCCTTGTAGTACTCATGAGTTGCCTGCAACTTCTTCCAAAGGTCATAAACTTTTTTTCTCCCTGAGACCCAGACAGATCTCTCTGTTCAGCCAGGCTGATCTTCTCCACCAGCTTGTCTTATGGCACACCAGGACAGCCTGCTCCTGCACCTTAAATACTTCCACCTTGATGAATATCCACCATTCCTGTACTCCTTTGCTCTTCAGGACTGCCTCCCAAGGGACTCTGTTAACTAGTCTAAAAAGCCCAGAGTTTGTCCTCTGGAAGTCCAAAGCCATAATTCTTATGTGACCATTCTCAGGCATTTCCATGGTTTCTATCAAATCAATAACACTTGAACCTCTGTTGTCACACAGATTTCCATCCCATACCTCCACTAAGATGTCAAACCAAAGGATCTTGATAGCATACCATCCCTCAAACACTGGTGCCGCTTTCAGGCTTAACTCTAGAGAGCCCTGTTTTATCCCTTTCCCCCTTCAAATCTTGTTGAAAACTCTTTCAGTGAACCCTGCTAACTTCTGTGCATAAATGTTTTTTTCCCTTTGCAACAGGTAGACCCCATCTGCTGCCAGCAAGAGTGGTATCGTATTGACACATGATCAAAAACCCCAACATTCTGCCAATGACACCAGACTTGGAGCCAGGTGTTGATTTGCTGGGTCCTCCTGTCTCTTCTCTCATCATTCCCTGCAACTGGAAGGATAGATAGCACAACTTTTACTCCTGATCCCTTAGTCAGTTGTCTCAAGGACCTGAAGTGTCTCTTGATTGCCCTCAGACTTCTTGTTGCAACTTCATCGCTGCTGACCTGAAAAATCAGCCATGGATAATAATCTGAGGGCCATACCAGGGTAGGATTAACAATTTAATTAATTTTGAAATTAAGCAAATTAAAGTATGTAAATCCCTGAGTTGATTTGTGAAGGAGGTTAGGACAAGGAATGAACAGTTGAAGTGTGTATTTTTGTACTGCCTTTAGTCAGCTGAAGGGGAAACAGGCACTTTGGTAAGTAGGTCTCTCGATACATTAAAAATTGACTGGAGAAGGTAACCTTGACTTAGTATTTGTGACTAAAGTACTATGCATATTTACAGTTCTGTAATTATAATTTCCTTTGGTGTTTGAACCTAGTGATAAGGACAGATGTAATTCTCCTGAGTTCACGGAATACTTAGTCAAGAGATGACTTCCATCCTGTTTTATTTATCTTACAGTGCCATCTTATCTCTTGGGTGTAGGACCTTTACAATTCCCTTGAAAGCCCACATAAAACTCCAGTTTTACAGGATGAAAGTATAGATATATCAGTACAAATATGAGACTTCCTATGCTTACACTTCATGTTCTTCTCAATTTTTTTTTTTAAAGGAAAACAAAATGCCAACTAGTTAAGCAGATTTGAATGCACTGATACAAAAAATCCCTCAGAATTCAGTAATGATGTGTTCATTTTTCTGCACATCTTCTCAATTCCAAGTCATGATGACGAACCTATAGAGATTCCAAGTCAGTGGGACAGAAAGAGACACAAGTGTTAAAGTGCTGCTGAATCAGTATTTCCACTACAGACATTTTATTGCTAAGGAAGCGTAGCAGTCACAGTCACAATTTCTCAACTAGGATGTGGGAATGCACAGGTGACGAAGGAGGCAGACCCAGCCTGTTTCCTGTAACTTGTTATTTTTGTGCTTTGTTTAAACCTCACAAAGAACGAAGAGTGAATCTGCCCTTTGCTGATGTCAGTTGCAAGTTTTGTTGTTTACTGAAAAGGATCACAATTACTTAACATTCTACTCTTTTTGGTTTTAACGGAATTTTTCCAGTTAGAAAGCGAAACCTTTCTTTTCATTTCTGAAGATGTCCTTAAGCAATAAGTCAAAGTGAGGAGATCCATCCTACTCATTAATTTATTGTATCTGTTGATCTTGAAATCAATATATAAAACTTTAAAGTAGGCATTACTTTTAAGTTGTGTAGCTAGCAGGAAGAAAAGCAAGTAATTGCTATGAGGAAGAAGAAAACATGTCTTTCAGTGAAAAAAAGAATGGGAAAAAATAAGAGTGTAGAAGAAAACCAAACCTCAGGAATTTAGTTCTCATCACAGTATGTTTTTCACTGGGCTATTTTGAACTTAACAACATTTTCCAACCTTTCCAGTATTTTTCAAGAATTTCATACAACTCAATATTTTTTGGTAATTTTTCATATATAATAATATTAATTATAAATATTAAAACCAAAATACATAATGTATTAAATATCAGCTCATATTCTTTCTCCGTTGTCTAAGCAAGCCTTCAGCTGATATCACTGACTGCTCCTTTCTCTGTTGAGGAATAACTCAACATCATCCTAAATTTATACCCTATTTACAGACTATGACTGAAATGTCACTGTTGTGTTTGTATAATGGATATGTGTACTGCTGGGCAATGAGATAGGGAATGAAATTCTTAACGGCTAGATGTAAAGCCTTTGAAGACATAAAAAAGTCAACTAATCATTAGATCAAATTTTCAACATCTATTTCACAACATAGCCATTCAAGAAGGTACAGGGCTGTTCTGCTACTGTCAAGCTGGAAATTAGCCTGACACTGCATTCGTCCCTGAAGTTTTCTTCTGACCTCCTGTACTGCAGTGATACTGGACAATGATTCAGGACCTTGAGCCTTTACCTCTGGTATGTCTGATGAACCAGAAGAACCCACAGAGCTTTGAAAATTGGTTCAAGTAGGAATGCCTGTGGTGATCTTTTGATTTTGTTATTTTCATGTTATTTCCATGCCCAACAATTTTTGATACAGTGTCTCTTTAGCCACTGAGCAAGAGATAAGCATCTACTGTGCAAATAAACATGTTTAGAAACATTCTAAGAATATAAGATTCACTTTACCCTTGGTATGATTCTTATAATGAATCAGAAAATAAATATTTAAGGTGTCTTTATCCACAGTCAATCTCAACAAGAACGCCAAGATGTCAGCATATATTCCTTTTTGCAGGCAAGAAATACAAATAATATATAATATATACAGATCATGATAACATTTAAATAGCCACACTAGAGTTGTGCTGTGTTATTAGATTACAAGTAAGAAGAAAATTAATGACTCAAGATAAACCATAGGTACATAAATAGCTAAAGATTAGATAAGGGACAATGCTGAAATTATCAACTTAATTCTTCTTAATACCAACCTCCCAAACTGATTTTAAATCAAGACAGGAATGGTATGTGAAATACTATCAAATGCAAGAACTATGGTGGGATTAATGATACGTGTTTTTTCTGTATAAAATGGACATTTTTCAGAAGAATCAGGCTGACACACTGGTGTAGGAAGAAGCATATCTTAAATTGCCTGAGCTGCCATAAAGGGTAATAAATGTTGAGTAAGGCACTCCCACACATAGGTCATTTTTTAATTTAAAATATTAATTTTCTCTGGGATTTTGTATATGCTGTTAAAGTAATAGATACTCCTTTTGAACAAGGCTGTCTGATCATTAAATACCAATGCTCAGAGATATCCAAAGCAAAATACATTGTTGCCTTATCTGTAAGGTAAAACAGTTTGATGCATGTGAAATCATATTCTGCAACCCAATTTACAACTATGGAATACAATTTTATGAGAGATAAGGAGTAAAGAACTAAAATCTTGAACAATACTTTAACAAATTGCTTTACGTAAGCTAAATACCTTTGTTGCCCTGTTTACTCCCATGTCCTCATTCCCTAAATTTCATTGCTACACAAATTTCAGTTCATTCATAACTTTCTAGGGTAAACCAATTAATTGTTTCCGAAATAAAACCTGTGTATGGTTCTGATGACATTTCTCTGGGGATCATTTATACAGACACAACTATATCAGATTTCCTTCCTTTGCCCTACCACAGTCCCCTAACATGCTTTCCACAGGCTGTTGCAAGCATTCCTGCCACCCTCCAACCTTCAGTGAGCATTAAAATTCTCATGCTGTATTTCAGACATCCTTAATTGAGAAGACACAAGAATTAATTGCTTTGCCTTGGTCATTACAGAGCAACAGGACCACGTGCTACGTAGCATTGATGCAGGGAGTCTGGTCTGAGAGAAGGCAGCCTTGAGTGATGCTCTGCACATGAGCTATTCTACACTACTTGGCATAGTATCAGCCCCTTGGGGTGGGTGCAGGTGCAGCCAACTGCTAAAAATGAATCCAAGGTGAAAGCAGCACTAGAAAGTGTGGCAGCTGACACTGGATTTCTGCTACCTGCTCTCTTTGTAATACTGCCATGGAAGACATAAATCTCCCTTGAAATTCTGGAGATTGTTTCCCATTTAAATGTAAATATTCACTCTTGTACCCAACATCAATGGAGTCAACACCTCAGCTGCATGCACTTAGAGAAAGACAACAAAGCAGCACCAGCGCATGAAAAACAAGGTCTACTTTATTGCACTGCAGCTGAGATTTATAAGACATGTTGGAGAGAATTTCGCCACTATATATATCCCAAAGGTACGTGAGGAGTATGCCTATAAGCACATACGTACACAGAGAAAGACAGTGTAAACTTGCCTGTCTCATCCTATAAAGCTATCAGCTGAGGGGAGCATGAAGGCTATCAGGCCTGGTTTCTCCAGGCCCATTCACTTTTAGAAGCAGTGAAAGTCTCATCACTGAAGGAATGCTAGAATGCTAAAATGCAGAGAGACTCAAATTTATACCCCCAGAAGCAGCCCAGGTAGAAATTAACCTGACTTTCCATAGGATATGAGCACAATTAGATGCATAGTGAGCTGTAAAGGAAGAATGTCACGAGAGCATTAAAAAGAACATGAAAGCCTACAGCATGTATGTTTATGACACCAGTCTGAATCTGCAAACAAAAAGTGACTAGCATTTTGTTAGTATGAGCATCCTAAGTCTTTCCCTTGCTGTTCCTCAATAACTGTGCCAACTATGGGGTAGCTTAAATCCCTCAGTGTAGACAACAGCAAAGCTCACCAAATAAATAAATAAATAAATAAATCCCAAAGTTTAAAATGAGCCTTAAGTGCTACTTGTTTTTTTTGTTTGTTTGTTTGCCTCTCCATTAGGGACTGAACTATGTGGCATACCTCACAGATCAATCTCTTATGACACCAGCACCCGCAGCACAGTGACCACATTTAACACTAAGAGAAGCACTTTTACTGCTCTGTTTTAAGTAGGGAAGCATGTCCTGAAAATGACTCTGCTGCCCAGTATCTGCAAAATTGTTTCTCACAGATAATGAGTCACACAGACAAACTAAAGGAATATAAGGATCGATAGCAAAAGTAAAACACAACAAGCAGAAAATAAAATATATGAAGGTACATTAAATGATCTAGTGTCATCTACCAAACTTGAAACTCTAGGGATATGAACAGTCTCTTCAAATATCTTCAGAGTAATTATATACAAAAGAAAGTAGGGATTTATTTAGTCTAGAAAATGGTAAGGACAGAGGCACTGGCCAAAAGCAAAGAACAGAAAAGTGATGGCAGTAAATAAGAAAAAGATCTTAACTTTTAAGATCAATTGGTTGAAGAAATAAGCTCCCTAAGGGCATTTGGTCAAGGCACTATCACTGCAGATGCTACAGCAAAGGCTAGATAAATCTTCAGTTGGAATGATGTGACATGGTTCTGCAAGGGGCTGAGTAGCTGCTCAGTCTGATGATTTTTAGTATTATTATTGCACAAATAATATAATACATACAGCTCACTTGCCCCTGGCTTTTATATTTTCATTGTAACACAGGTCTAAAAAAGACCAAAGATGGGAGAGACACTATTCATTTCCATGTTTTTAATGTCTCAAGAATTAGCTGTTATATTTTCAGCATTGCATTTAGATGCTGCTGAGTTTCTAATATTACCTCAGCTTTTTATGTACAAGAGTTAAGACATTTGCTCACACCAGCTTAGACTGATATTAATCACAAACCTCATAGTTTAAAAATAACTTTTTGGAGCGTGACTATTTTTTGGTTGGTTGTTGTTTTTTTTAATGAAGTTACTGTCTTTGGCAAAATTTCATTTGAATTTTTTCAAATGCTTTAGAGACATGTGGAAAAGAATGACCATGTAAGTATAAACTGTTAAGGAACAGCCATTAAGAAGGAAGCTATTTTCTTCACTGATAAAAATTTGTAGATGAGCCATTATTTAAGCAATAATTAAAAATATGAAACAAAGAGGAGGGAAATCTGAATCCACTAATTCCTGAGTATCTTGAGTAAATTCCTTATTTAAAAGAAGACAATGACAGAATTCCTCTGACACTAGCAAGATCAAGTTTTCATTAAATTTCATGGACATCATCTCCCACAAGTACACAGATTAAAATGATAGGATTAAATAAACAAAAAGAGGTTATATAATGCTATGAATTCATGCTTCTAGTAACAACTAAATGTTACGTCTGATAAGCTATTAAAGAGTTCTAACCAGCACTGACATACTGCACTTCTTGGGAAAAAAAAAAAAAAAAAAAAAGTAATTTCAAATGCACTTTCTTGGTTACAGTGATGGGAAATGACATGGAATAGGGATCAAAGAAACACATCCATGTGCCAAACCATTATCACATAACAGCAAAGGTAACACAACTGCCTGTACTGTAACTGCCTTGTGTTAGTAAAAGAGCAAAGCTTATTTACAGGCTCCAGAGAGACAAAGTCTGATATGAACAGCTAATACCTAGCAGCACAACACTGCAATACAACTGGGCTAGCTAGGATCATTGAAGACCATGTTTGGGGATTTTTTACAAAGATGATAGATGAAGTTTACTTTCTTTCTACTAAACATGTGGAGCTACACTGACTTCAAAACAGTATTTACTTTACTACTTTTCTCACTGGGTAGTGTCCAGCATATAGCAAGAAACAATTTTCACTCCACTCAAATATTAAATTATGATCACTTCTCAACAACAAGGTCATTTAGGATGACCTGGGAAATAATTGTCCCGCAAACCTCTAATAGTCATTATGTTAAATACTGTTTACCAAAAGAAAACTCATTTTCTTCTCTACTGTCTTTGTGTAGAGGTCGCAAATAAGTATCCTACTTGTTTAACCTTGGCTCAGATTTCAAGGTTTGTGCCTTCATATGATTCAGATACTTTGCTACGAGCATAAAATATTAACCTTGTGTCATATGAAGCATTTGTTACAATCCTAAATTTTCCTAAATGCGTTTTAGAAATGTAATAAAAACAATTGTTAACAAAATTGTATGACACCTAGATACTGGAAATAAGTAATGTATGCTGGATATGGTAAACTTGTGACTTTGGACTGATAATTCTATGAAATCAAAAATGCTATTAAAAAGTAACTTTACCAAGTGTTCCTGTTTCCATTCCATCAGGGGCTTGCCTTTGAATATGTACTTTGAAAATGAATTGGGTTTGGTGATGCTATTTAGTGATTAATTTAGCACGTGGGTTTTTTCAGGTACAGCTCCCAGAGGAAAACCACTATTGCATGCAGTAGATATTCTAAAGTGTACTTTTCACTTTCAATAGAAGTAGCTCAAATTGGCTTCTGCCATCTCTTACCTGCCTCGTGTTGTCTGATACTTTATCTAATAGGCACACAGCTCTCACTGTGTGCATACTGGAGTTTCTCCCACTGGAGAAACACAGTACTGAAAATGTTATTCACAGCACTCAGTAGTTTGGACAGATGTACACCAAAGACACTGCAGCAAAATCACAGAATTGCTGTGGTTGAAAAGACCTTTAAGATCATCAAGTCCAACTCCTACAAGGACATTACTACACCATATCCTTGGTCAAAATGTCTAGACGTCTTTTAAACACATCCAGGGACAGTGATTCAACCACCTCCCTGGGCAGCCTGTTCCAGTCTTTGATAACCCTTTTGGTGTAGAAGTTCCCCCAGCCACTCCTCATAAGACTTGTTTTCAAGACCCTTCACCAGCTTTGTTGCCCTTTTCTGGACCCACTTCAGCACCTCAATGTCTTTCTTATACTGTGGTGCCCAAATCTGATGGCAGTGCTCAAGCTGCAGCATCACCAGTGCTAAGTACAGTGGGACAATCACTTCTCTTAAGTCCTGCTGGCCACACTATTCCTGATGCAGACCAGGATGCCATTGTCCTTCTTGGCCATCTGGGCACACTGCTGGCTCATGTTCAGACACCTGATGATCAACACCCCCAGGCCCCTTTCTGCTGAGTAGCTTTCCAGTTGCTCCTCCCTAAGCCTGTAGCATTGCCTGGGATTGCTGTTGCCCAAGTGCAGGACATGGCACTTGCCCTTCTTGAAGCCCATATGATTGGCCTAAGTCCATCGATCCAGTCTGTCCAGGTCCCTCTGAAAAGCCTTCCTACCCTCAAGAAGATCAACACTTCACCTAACTTGGTGTCATCTGCAGACTGACTGAGGGTGCTCCCAATCTCCTTGTCAAGATCATTGATAAAGGTATTAAACAAGAGTGGCCCGAACACTGAGCCCTGGGGAACACTACTTGTGTGTCACCAACTGGATGTAACACCATTTACCACCACTCTCTGGACCCAGCCATCCAGACAGTGTTTGATCCAGCAGAGTATATGCCTATCCAGGCCTAGGGCAGCCAGTTTTTTCATGAAGATTCTGTGGGGACAGTATCAAAGGCTTTACCAAAGTCCAGGTAAACAACATCCACAGCCTTTCCCCTCATCCACCAAGTGGGTCACCTTGTCATAGAAGGAGATGAGGTTCATTGACTTGTCTTTCATGAACCCATGCTGACTGGGACTGACCGACCAGCTGTCCAGTAGATGGTGTGTTATGACAATCATGATGATTTGATCCATGACCTTCCCTGGCACTGACGGCAGTCAGGCACATCTGTAGTTCTATGGATCCTCATTCTGGCCCATCCTGTAGATGGGCATCACATTTGCTAACCTCCAGTCTGCTGGAACCTCCCCGGTTAGCCAGTACTGCTAATAAATCATGAAGAGTGGCTTAGTGAGCACATCTGCCAACTCCTTCAGATCATGATATGATCTGCTATAAGGAAAAATAACTCTATTCTAGCCATGCACAGTAGACATAGCATTAACAGTTAGTAACAGGTAAATTAACACATAACATATTATTGCATATTTCTCTTCAACATCAGCACAGCTTCTATTTAAACAGGAGTCTCAAGGCTGTATTTTACAAATTTTCTATCTACCTTCAGATTTCAAAACAGCTGCATTCAAAATGAACTTCAGTCTTGTGGGCTTCAGTGGGCTACAGGGATGTGGGGAAGCAAAGAAAAACCCTGTAGACACAGACCAAGTGCAGCAAGTGTCATTTTTTTAGGTTAAATTTTTACAGATTAATAAATCACTGAAAGAACTGTAGTTTAATATATTAATCTTGCCTGCTAGCCTCACTTTATGGTGGCTCTAAACCATATACAAATTGATATACTTATTGCAAGTGTTCTCTGATGCTGTACTGCATAAATTATCAATTGAGGTTGATAGCTGTCGCACAGAAATAAAGATAAAGCACTAAATATTTTAATTAATACATCTATTAAATGAAAATTAGTAGGTTACCAACTAAATTAAAAAGCTAGCCTATTATTATCATAGTTTTAAATGGCAAGTTAAATGTATAATCATTGATTAAAAGCTTAATTCATTAATATATGGCAAATTTGAGCAACTTTTTGCATTTCTGTAATTACAAAATAATAGGTCAAATGATCTTGCTTTTCAAATATGTTCATGTAAAGTTACATGAAATTAGCATACAATTAAACAAGGATGAAATGAATTTATAGCTTTGCAGGGCAATTATGTGGCTCCCAAGAGGATAAATTAGGTGAGTAAAAGCCAAGGGCTTTATGCCAACACGGAAACTGATTATTGCTAAGCAGAAGAGTATTAAGCGATGAATAAACTAACAAAACGTTGTTTTTTGGTTCGGGGTTTTGTTTGTTTGTTTGTTTTATTATTATTATTATTTTAGTGGAATTCATCAGGAAAGTTTCCATCAAAGCTGGCAGAGCTACCTGTCTTACATTACTGACCAATGTAGATTTCTATCATATGTAATATCATGCACCTGTGTGTGAGCAGCTAAATCAGTGCTTACTTACTGTGGTTAGATTTCCACTGACTATAATGACAGCTTTTACACCTGTCTCACATCTGTCAAGAATTCTATTCAGAATGTTGATTATCACTGTTTACCTGAATGCATAACCATGGTAAAAATACTAATTTTTGAATTTAATATAAAATTCACCAATTTCCTAGGAATCACAAGTTACAGTGTCAGTGACTGAAAACATTTAAAGATCAGTCACTAACTCATTATTATTTTCTCTTACAGATTTATCTTTATATCAGTCTCAACGAGTCACTTTATTTATTTTTTTTAAACTCTACTTCATGCTTAGAAATTTAGAGCATTATGAAATGCAGCAATTAAAATAAGTAAATGACTTTGAGATGATCCAGGGGAAATATTATAGCTCTCAGATCTAGCAATTGTTGAATAATACTATCAAGCAGCCTATGAGTTAAATAATGTATGCATTTATCAAGGATTTTTTTTTTTAATAATATAGAAGACAACAAGCTCAGAAAGATACAGTCATTTGGATATCCAGAGGAAGAAACTAATTTAGATTAACTTTTCACATTTCACAGATTTAATATGACAATAGTCAGGTATATTTGAGAGGCCCCACTTATAGTATCTATCAAATTTTTAGAAGTAGTAAATAACATTCTTGAATGTGTTTGCCATTAATTAATTCTGTTTACTGTATTATCTGGTTTTGTCTTAAAGAGTAAAAAGATATCATGACCCAGAATGAATAAATAGTACAGCAAAGAGCTATATTCATAACCTTTAGATCCCTGAATTTATGCATCAGTGGGACATACTTTGCCAGAGAAGGAATTAAACTAGAAACTGCCTCTTAAGGAAGGGACAGAGAAATCCATTATGTCTCGGCTGGATTCCTTGGTGTTACAAGGAATGTCAACAAATTAGCCTTTATTATTTGTGTCTCAAACAATTACAAGCTCAGTGAAGTTTAGAATAGAACCTAGTGAACCGAAAATGCAAATCACAAAAGAACAATTTAAAAGAAAATATTTAAGGTAGTGTAATTAAAATAGACTTAAAATACAAATATCAATTCTTGAATCTCAAGGCTCCTTACGTTCAACATCTATTTCAGAAAGGTCAATTTTATTCTCTTTTGTGGGAAGAGGGGAAGTAAGAAAAGAAATATATGGGTGGAGGCTTTATTTCTTTACTTTGAAAAAGCAAATGTGTTTAACAACTTCCTTTTGGCAACCAATTAAAAACCAAAACAAACAAACAAACAACAAACCAACCTAAAAATATGGTTATCTTCCTTTAACTGCTTGCAAGAGCCCGGCTATTGTGTGCCTCAAACCTTGTGTGGTGATAAGATCTGGAAAGACCTCTTATGATTCTCTTATGAGGTAGAATGAATCAAGCTTATTCACCTGCTCTGCACTTTCTGTTTCCTCTTTTCTCTTTTATTGTGTTCCTCTTTAGCTACCATTTTTTTATATAGTCCTTATTTATTTATTTATTTATTTATTTTCCCTCCCTTTTAATGCAGCCATTGACAGACTTCCCATAATGGGAAAAAAAATGGAAAATATATATTGTCTTAAATACTATAGTTTTACAGTGACACATAATGACAAACTTGGGAGATCTCAGGCAATTCAAATTTATGTCAAAATAGTTTCAGCATTGTTTCAAAGTAGGATTTATTGCATGGTTTAAAGATACAAGATTCCAATATGAATTACAAATATATGAGGAAACCAGTATCTTTAATAGAGAGAAAATAACCATTATGTATAATAAAATGTTAAACAGCAACACATGAGACTAAAAACCTAATTCTACCAAACTAACTTTTTACATTTCTCCACTGTTAAAGTCTAATAGGAGTATTATTAATAAATCACTGACACACCATATTGCATAGGACAATAGTTTTTAAAAAAAAAAATAAATTATTTTTGTTCTTATTTATTGATAATCTATTTGGCAAAGTATAAACTACTGAAGAAACAGTAAGAACATCTAGTAGCACATAAGATTTTTTTTAGGATTTATATTTAAAATATGTTCAAGGTCATGTGTTTACTGAAGCATACTCAATGCCAAAATAATATTATTTTAACTACTTGAGCTCCAAATCTCTAAAAAAAATTAATAAAAATAAATAAATAAATAAAAATCATGAGGTTTATAAGAGAAGCATGCAATCAGACATTCCTTTCCTCATAGGTTAAATTATAAAATATTTGTATTTTAGAAGGATAATAGTTATATTCCAAAGGATCACACAAAATATAATGGAAGGAATAACATTTAAGCTGAATATTTCACATACAATTAAAAAGTGTCATTTACCTAGGAGTTTTAGCTATGGGCTGGTAATTGAAATGTTATCAGAGAAAGAGGTAATCTGATTTTTTTCAAATTGTTACTCTGTTGCTGATAATGCTACAAGCTGTATAGAGGGTAACAAACAAACCCCTATGCTCTTCTATGGTGGACATAAAAAAAAACCACCATAGCAGTTGGAATGAAGAAGCTGTTGTATGACTATGTGGGAGGTTTTATCAAAGCCAGCAATATTCTGAACAAAGGTCTTATCATATACTTGCTTCTGTATCATATTAATTGGTTTCTTATCACATTAGCCAACTCCCCTCTCCCTAATAGCATACAAAAGTGAATAGTATATTAAAACGTTGATAATACTTTAAGACCTATTAACAACTTCCATGAGATTAGCGTTTTCCTTTTTCACTAGCACAGTAAAGTGTTCAGATCACATACTGTCAAGTACCTTTCATATCATATTAGTTTAAATTAAATCATTAAGACAAAAGGCAGGGCAAAGATATGATATAAAAGTCTGACTCTTTAAGTAACTTCCTAAGTATACAGGCTTATATTTTATTACACGAGATCACAGAAAGCATTTCTACTGGCAGTATTTCCCTCATATTATTAATATGATGATAGATGATTACATTTCATATAATAGTTAGACAAAAGGCAGTCTTAGCATCCTCTCTCCACACTGCAGCCAGTGTAATAACTCAGATTCCTGGAATACATCCATTGATGTACAACTTTTGCATCAAGGGGTGATGATGTCCTCTGTCCTTTTCCTGTATTTCCAGTCACTTGCCCTCTGAAAACTGGCTACCATACTAAGCATGGTTTCTTAATTAAGGAATATGTTGGAGTTGATACGGTCACTGACAAAGGATATAAACATGGATTTACAGTTGTGGCTTATTCATTTGGATAAGAATAATATTCCAAGTTGAATGAACATAAATTTCAATGAAACAATATTTTTGAAAAGATAGAACCTCACACAGAAACACCTCTATTCATTAAGAAAGTTGAGGGGGAACTGGCAAAGAGGGAGTTCTTATAACTGAATATGCAGGATGTATTCTGTCATTCCGTAATGCAAATGGTGCATATGTGTATATATACATGCATATATAGAGATAGATATAAATGGTGGCCTCCCACTCCCCTTGAGGGAACCTGGTGTTGAGGGAACTCAGCATCCAGCAGAGCACTGGGAGTGTGACCATAACATCAGCAAAAGCAGATGAATATGAGAAAGTTTGTATGCATCAATGCTCACTGTTTTATTACTGGGTATTAGCAGTATTTGAATAAAACTGTCTGTAAGTGTTATCAGCACTGTAATTTGACTAATAATAACCTGGGGTTTATTTTGACTAGACAGTTCAAATGTTGATTAAACAATCAGTAAATTCCTGGTGCTTCATAAGGTGCATTTCATTAGTCAACACAATTTTCACAGGGGATAGCACAAGTCCAAAGAAAAAACAATATCTATAGTATCCCTATTGCACTTAGTGTGCACACCAAATTTATTTAGCTGAGCATAAACTCAGCACAAGTACCCATCTGCCTATGACCGCGTTTGTGGAATAATCTGTATTCACCTTTTTAATGTGCAGACTTCAAGATTGCTGTCTGATATTGTCTTCATTAGCATGCAGTCCAGAAAAGGTTAAAATGAACTCAAAGGCTTAAGAGCTGTCTCTATGGGCTGCAACTATTTCTGAAAACTTGGGAGCGGTAGAAATCAGTGGATGGAAACAGGATCAGGGCTTTTACTCAGCTGACACCCTGAAATGAATAGCACAGCTGCATTAGTCCAGAAAGAAACAATGTCTCGGATATCTACAACTGGCATAGTTTACTTTCCTTTAGGAACAAGGATAAAAAAAAAAAATGACATGATTTTTTAAAGCGCAGTCTGGTCTCAGCTCTCTACTCCTGAGTAGCAAGAATACTTCCTTTTTCTAGAGGCGAAGTTTCACTGCAGTATTTCTTCAGCAGAAGCTGTAATAGAGGTACAGTGCTGCAGATGGAACTGTAGTCTTGAAAACAGTGGCAGTGACCCATTATCTAAAGTTTACGTTCAATCTTTATTTATTTATTTAATCGTCTGTGTTAATAGATCTCTGTAGCATTCCACCCTCTGGACTGTAGCAGTAAGAGGACAGATAAACCTTAATATGTAATAAACCACCTATGATTTCCTCCCTTTCAAATACATAATATTTGCATATGAAGGAAAGCAGAAATCTGTCTCAGCACATATATTAGGCATCACTTACATTATAGTGCCCCAGATTTCCTATTTAAATAAGTTTACAATGCCTTCATTTCCTCCAGTTACATAATATTTGTTAATTCTGGGGTTAACATTTATTTTCCTAAGAAAAATGCCTTGATGTAGGAGATGCAACAGATGCTCTACATTATTCCCCAGCAGTATCATGGAAATCAATGGACTAAAAAAAGAATAAAAAAATTCTCCACTAAAACCTCCAACAGGCAAACAAAAACAACTCAAAAAATCTAACAGAAGTAAAATAAGCAACTTCCCAATCTATATATTGGTAGATAAACATTTAAAAAGGGACTGAGATGAAAATCAAAATTATATAAACATGAAAAATAAGCATGTAACCTATAATCTTTCTACTGTGATATGAGAACATTTGTCTTGACTATTTCTAGGTCACATTTCTAAGGAGGAAAGGTAACAAATATGCAAACGTATATATGCCTACATAAGTATACATTTACCTATGTATCATGTTGTTGAATACACACATTCATAAATACTTACATGCATGTATTCCACTAATATCAGTGGTTTATTTAAATACTGTCAAAGGACAGCATTTTATGAAGCTATTACTGCTTCACATGCTATTTCTGTAATGTAATCAAACTTAACATTGAAGGTAGTAGAGGAATGGAAAGAACAAACAAAAAAAATACAATCTTTATTTTTAATAGGCCTTGTGTATACACAAATTTGATGAGTAATAGTTAAGAAAGTAATTAAATTACATAGTTTTAGCTTTACAAACTTTTTCAAGAATTACATATATTTTACTAAGAGAAAATTAAAGGTACTGTATTTTCGTAAACATGTAGTCTGAACATTTGCATTCAGTACCACACCTTGCTTAAATTGGTTAGTAGACTTGGCTACCCCAGCCACTTTCTTCTGCTAATCTAATCTCTCTGTAAAGTATCAACACCATTGCTTGGTCCCATTATAGTCTGCCTGAGGGGGCTGAGTCTCCCCATCTGTTTCCAGATGAACATTCAAAATATTAGACCATAGAGACACCTGGGTACAATTATCTTATCTACTAGAAACAAAACTACAATGTAGGCAACAGAGCTAATCAGTCTAGTTTTCTTTATAATCAGTGGAGAGAAACAGAAGCTGTTAGCATGAAATTTATTTGATCTCTTAGATATCTGCTTTAGGATAAGATGAATTATTCCTAGAACTGCCTTTTTCTTCTGTGGACTGTAATCAGAGTCTAGAAAGGTAGCTCAGATATAGATGCTGCCTGTAAGATAAATACCATCCCTTTTTGCTCTCTGAGTGAATTTTTTTTTTATATTGATTTACATAAAATGAAGGATTTAGAGTACTCACTCCTGATAAAGAATAAAGATCCTGTTCCAGTGCCTGTTTAATAAAAAGTACAAAGAGGGACAACCACAATGAGACTGAGAGAAATCAACCCGGAAGAGTCAATAAATAGATTGCTTTACTTACTCTAGAGAGCCAACTCTGAGTATCTGCTTGGCCTTATTCATGGCATTTTGAAAAACAGGTATTACCCATTCTCTCAAAGTATAGCAGTCCTTAAAAAAATAGCTATTCTGAGATAAATAGGTATCATTTCTTTCTTGTAGGTTTTCAGAAGCCTTAATTTGATTAAATGCAAATGCCAAAAACTTGAAAAATCCCACAAGACTTCACATAATACAAAAATCATTTGCCATTCAGATAGCAGATTAAAAAAGATTTTAAGAAAACAACAACAGTGTGCCTCACAGTAAAGTTCAATAGCTGCTACGGATTCATCTTTGCCATTTAGAGTAAATTTATCTTCAAACTGTGTAACTCCTTCAGCCAAACCTGTGGTAATAGAATGATGCCATGGTCCTAGTTTGACCCTTTGAGCAAGATGGAAGTCAAAGCATTGGAGCTAACTATATAAATGAGAAAAGATAAATGTATTAACTGATATTTAAGGGGGCTATGGCTGCCAAGAAACAACATTAGAAGGTTCTCACTCTGGGTCTGCCTTGGCTTAGTGTCAGAAGGAACACAGAGCCAAGCCAGTCACAGGTGCTGAACTCTAATTTAAGTTTAACTTTCATTACATTCCTCACCACATTGTGGCCAAAACAGTAGACTTGCCAAATATTCATCTGGAACCAAAAAGGCTCTTAATTGGCCACCAAGGGTGAAGACAAGAAGTAAGTCCTGTTTTATTTCCCACTGGGAAACTGAGTTTGATATTATAAAGTACAATGATGAGTTCCAAAGTCCCTTCATGATTTTGGCTTCCAAAGTATCAGTACTTCCTCTCTTTCAAACCATTAGACTAAAGCAAAATGTTTCCTTCTTCATTTTTTATTTATACAAAATCCAGCAAAATAACTATGTTTATGGAGTCAATATTTATCCAGTCACACATACACACATACAAAAAGCTCTACTAACAGTGATCCACTCCCTGTCATTCCCAACAGCTTTCTATCCCAGCCTGATGCTAATCTTCCAATCTGTTCTACAGAGAAATCTATAAGCAGTTGGAATACTTAAATCAGTGTGGCATGTGTTTTTTAAAAGTCACCAGGGCAATATCAGGCACAGAGAACAAGTGATTAACCACCACGTCACTTGGTCATCTGTGAAAATCGTCAAGTGCAACATTCATTTACTTTAGTTAGTCTTCTAAGAGCAAGTTGAGCATATCATCCATGCTGCCTTTATTGTTAAAGAAAATAAAAAGCCACTTGGAAATGTAGGTTAATAGCACCATTCTATGATGGAGTTAAATCATTGTCCAAAGGTCTACCTTCACTGTCTACAGAAACAGCCTGGAACAATAGTTCGGCTAAAACAGGTAGTTGCTAAACACCTGTGTATTTCATTGTAACTGAGTTCACTGGAAACTAAGTACCTAATTGTATTTCCTCCATTAAAGGAGAGAAGGAAAGAGGTAAAATAACAGCCATTTACTGATTTAAAAAAAAGGTAAAAATCCTTTTTGTTCTACTTAGAGCAGTACAAAATTATGATTTTCCATATAGACTCCTCATACATTGTTTCCTCAGTCAACCTTTGTGATGTTTGCTGACTTATTGGATCCTTTCTTTTTAGCCTTTTGGAATATGAACCATGGGAAAATTGGAATTGTAGAGTTTTAGTGTACAATTATCGTGGTTTTGGTGATGTTGGTGTCTGGTATAGACATTGATTTGTGAAGTGAAAAAGTTCTCTAGTCTAGAAACACCAAATACTGATAAATTTGCACCCGTTTTAAGAAATAGGGAATTCCTAGGAAATGGTTGCCTATCTTCTGCCTCAACAGTCTTACTATGAATAGAAAATGCTGTTTATTTGAATAACAGAGATTTGATTTATGTTCCTATGACCTCTATGATCTCTGTAAAATATTTAGATTCCATGTCTATTGTAAGCCATGGCTATTGATTCTGCATATCAAACATATTTAAAAAAACAGAACCAAAAACAACAACAACAAAACAAAAACAAACAAACAAACAAACAAAGAACAAACAAAAACCCAAAACCCAACAAACTAAAAACAAAACCCCAAAGCATCTTCTCTAACATAGTATATTCTGGCAAAATGTCTATTTTCCTGTCTAAATGCTAACCTGTGCAAAACATTCTTACTACTTCTTCTTTCCGGCACTAGGTTTTAAACAGTATTTAACTGTCCTTGAAACAGACAGTAAATTTTCTCATGTCAGCTTTTCTTGTAGCTCCTTACCATCCAGAAAACTACCTTTATTTATGTCCAGTTCCTGGATGCTGCACAGCTGATACTGCAATCTGCTAATACCTGATTTTTGGACAGCCAGTTGTACTTGTCTCTTAACAAAACATTCCTGCTCTCTAACACACTAAGAATTAATATTTACCCTTACTGAACCTTTCAGCCTGTACCAGAAACTTTAACATAAGCTGTCCTAATCTTCATCCACCCTTGACTGGGAAGATTAATAATAATTCCTTTTGATTAGAAGTACTCTGTTGGCCAGCAATGGTTTCCATGGTAATCAGGTGGTAGACAGCACAGAAGTAGATTTCATCAATTGTAAAACAGCATTAGAATTATCCTACACTTCTAATTATATCTTAGTAGGTCTGTCTTTTACATGCTGTAGCTCAGAGGCATAAGAAGAGTTTTAACTCTTGGAAAGCTTCCACAAGGAAAGAAATTGCAGTGCCCTCTTGTAATAGCTGGGGATTTGGGGGGCAATTTGGCATGTGTACTTCGTTTGGGTTTTTGTTTTGTGTTGGTTTGTGTTTTGTGGGCTTTTTTGCGTGGTTGGTTTTTGTTTGTATTGGGGGGGGAGTGGGTTTATTTTTTTTTAAAAAATAAGAATGTTGTGAATTAGAGAATTTTTGTAAAAGGAATGAAATATGATGAACTATAGTTAAGATGCACATGCTGTACAATGCTGATACTTTTAGACATCGTTTCACGTGCTAATGGGACAACTGAAACTGCTGCAGGTCTTAGGAAATTCATGTCAGAATAAATTGTGTATCTTCAAGAATCATACGTTTAAATGTGAAGATAGGTGATTCCAGCATCAAGGACAAACACATCTTCCAACTTATGTTGTAAACATTTGTATTGCTTTCTCCACTCCTCCCTCTCCCCCCCATTATTTCTGTTTCTTTCTTTTTATTAAAAAGTCCTTGGGAAAATCCAATATGAGATTTTTATTCCACAAACCAGCTGGTTCCCCTGGCATAGCACTAGCCAGCATATGATAAGCATGCCAAATGAATACTTAATCCTTATTTTAGTGGCAAACTCAAGAGTTGGTTGATGCATGTTTAGAATACGAATTAAACTTGAAAAGAAGGCAGCTGAAAATTACTATATATGCCTAAATTTGCCACAGCACAGCTTAATTCAAAGGGTGACAGTACTTTTACAGTAAGTGTTCCTGGAAGGTCTAGATAGATTTAGGAGAGAAGGGGGAAGAAGAAGGGAATAACGCAGAGCTCATTACATGAGTTTATTTTGCAGGTGAGAAAGACATGGGATAAGGCTGAATGGAGAGAAACGATGCATATTTGATGAGACTCTAGGATGACAAATCTGGTGGCTTTGGCTCCAACCTGAATTTTTCAGCCTATTAGCTTTGTGTACACATCTGACTGCAAGCATTTTTATTCCATGAACAGCTATAGCTGTACATACCCAAAATCAGAAACTTGCCTTTGAAACCATGACCCTCATAGAAAGGCATCGAGTCCATAACAGGAAATGACAAAAGGGAATGATAATTCAACTTTTCCTTATAGTAAAAGGAAGTTGCCATGAAAGGACAGAAAAAAAGACATCAAAATATTGAAAATTTATATTTTTAAAAGTTTGATATTATACAAAGTTTCAGACTACTACAATTCATGCCAGAGGTAATAGAGCAGGTCAGAATATAGTCAGAAGTTAGTTACCTAAAAATACTACCAGTGAGTGCACACCATGAACATGCTCTGCAGCCAGGAGACATGATGTGTTGGGCAGAGGTTTGAGCTGTGGGGCTGCAGGCAGATGCGTGCAGGTGGAAGGCCCTGCAGAAGGATTTCTCAAATCCCAGGCTTGTGGCTTCAGGGTATCTAGATTCTCACTGCTCTCTACTCTTGTAAGGAGGAGTCCTAAATCCTTGGCTTAAGTCATGCTCTTCAGCATTTCAGTTATGGTAAGGATTCTTGGCACATCATGGAACTCCTACTGTAGAGACAAGACTCCAAACCTGGAAATCTTCCAAATGTGATCTGAGATCTGAACCTCCAGGATGCTACATCCAGAGGCTACAAACAATTAAAGAAATGTTCTGATTATTGTGGAGAACTAAGTATTGTTGCTTCAAATTTTCAGGCCTAATTTTGCCTGGAGTTGAAGATGTTATTTGCTATTAGCTGTATCAGTTTAATGCCCAATTTAATGCCAGTCAAATTTGAGGACATAAATGAACCTCATACAATATAAACATAAAATGAAAAATAAGATGTGAAAAATAAGGCTTTAGGACAAGTCTTAGAAGACATCTAAAAAAGGGATATTATAAAAAATAGTAAATTGAGAGAAAAAAAACCAAAGAAAACGTAAGAAAAATGAAAGAAAACATTTCAGAGTACTAAAGGGTATAAAGACTGGTAATAGGACTATGACCTTTCAACTTCTGACAGACCATTAGTTTATATGTGATCCAGTTCATTAATATGTCCAAACAAAACATCATTACTGATTGATGGCTATTCAATTGCTTATGAAAATTGATCCTATGGTCTCAGTGCACTTCCTGTCAGACAGATATCTACATTATAATTTACATTCTTGTTGACAGTGTCAAGAAGAATGTCATTCACAGAGCAGAAGTGGAGAAAACCCGTAAAGAGATTTTGTTTTTTTTGCAGAAAACTGTTTGGCTTTGTCAATATAGGACCTTGAATAATCTTTCAAAATATATTCTGTGTAGCTAATCTGAGATTGATAGTAGACCTTCCCTCAGTAGAAGTGTGGTGCTCAGCAATATTTCAATAAATGCCTGTAAATGATGGAATTCTATATTTAAACAATTTTCATTATTCAAAACTTACTGGTTTAGATGTGCTATTTTTGCAATAGGTAAATGGCTAATCTAGTATTTGCAGTATTTCATAACTGGCTTTATGCTTCTAATAGATTATTTTTAAAGCATCCCCTACTACCAAATATAACTACAGACAACCCTCATTAAATTCTGTATTATTCCTAACACAGCTGAGGATAGTTGTAACCATAAGTATATTTCTGCATGAGGGCAAACCTAAAGTAATTCGTATACAGTAAATAGACAAGACTATAAGGGGGACCATTGTACACCAGACTTTAATAAAGGACACAAAGTCTAGCAAAAAGTAGTCATAAGCTTATCACTCCATTTGTTTAAGAGAGAGGACACAGAGCAAGCAGCAAAGGAAATGAGTTCCAGATTTCTCTCGTAATTTGCTAATGTTGGGTAATTAAGGAATTAAGTTTAATGTTGCAAGGGAAAGCACAGAATAAGGACAAAAGTGTAACGTAATTAGAATCACATTAGAGTAAGAAGACTGAAGACCTGATTCTGCATTTATCTAAGGCAATATCAAAACACCATTATTTTTGACTCAAGCAAGATTGGATCCCTTAAAAAAAGGACATGTTTCCAAAATATCTAAACAATTGCAGCAAAACAGCAGCAGCAAAAGGAAACAGAGTTTTCAGATGTTGAAAATAGGACATAGCTAATAGCATCAGAAAGAAAGTAAATCATATATTTGTGTGAGAAACAATCTACCATAAACTATACAAAATCTTCAAAGACCTCTGGATTAGAATATTTTAGAAGTGAGGAAAACCTGGATTTATACTTTCTCCTACCCACTTAATAAAAACTGAATTGTAATAGAAATATCCTGGGGAAATGCAAAATAAATGTTCCTATGTAAGATTTATTTGACTAAATCTACAACTAAGACAGGATTTCTTGTTCTCTAAAAAGAACTAGTATTTTTAGAGTATCATTTCACTACAGGCAGCTGTAATAAATTTCTCGCATCATATCCCAGAAAAGCCTACTTACTAGTAACTGAAGAGGTAATCTGGGTAATAAGAAAAAGTACATCACTCTGATTTAGAGTAGTGGAACCAATCTTTCATAGGATTGGCTAATCACTACTGAAGATCCTTGGTGAGGACAGCACACTCAAATTAATGTAAGCCTCTATCATGACCTGTATCATATATAGTGTGGACTGAGACAGGAGAAGTTATCCTTCTATGTCATTATGTCCACACACAAAATATCAGAAATCAAAGGCTTCTTTCACTTCTGTTCTTGGCACAGAACACTCCATTCCACAATTTAACCCACAACATAGCCAAATCATTTGACAGGAAATATGCTAATCACCGAGTTATCCTTATGGCCAAACTGTGCCTGACCAACCTGTGTTCCTTCTATTATGATATAACTGTCCATGTGTGTGAGAGGAGAATGGTGGATGCAGCATACTTGACTTTAGCAAGGCATTTTTCACAGTTTATAATTGTATTCTTATAGCCAAATTAATGAACTACAGACTAGATAAGTGGACAATAAAGTGGAAGTAAAATTGGCTGGACTGTTGATCTTAAAGAGTAGTGATCAGTAGTAAAAAGCCAACTGGCACTATTACTGGGGCAAATATTGTTAATTATTAACAGCCTGGAGGATGGGTGAGACGACACTCTCAGTATATTTGCAGATGATACAAAACTGTGAGGAACAGGTTATATGCTTGAGGACAGGGTTGCTGTACAGAGGGACCTTACACAGGTATGAGGAATGGGCTAGCAGCAACATTATGAAGTTCAACAAAGTGTAAAATCCTGCATCTAAGAGGAAAGAAGCCCATGCAATACCACAGGCTGGGAGCTGGCTGGATAGTAAGAAGTTTGTCAGAAAAGTGTCTGAAGAAGTGTAGTCAGCAGGTTCAGCAAAGAAGTCCTTCTTTGGTTGGCAGTTCTGAGACTACATCTTGAGTCCTGAGCTTGGTTTTTGGACTCCCCAGCACAAGAAAGACACTGTTACATTGACTGCGTCCAATGAAGGTCATCAAGCTGGTGTGCAAGGAAAAGCTGTGAAAGACTGTGAGTTCTTCCCAGCCTTAAGAGGGCTCAGGGGAGACCTCATTACCTTCTGGACATACCCTGCGGCAGGGCATGAGAGGATGGAGCCAGTCTTCTTGGAAGTACATGGTGACTGGTCTAGAAGCAACAGGCACAAGTTGGAGAATGGGAGATTCTTCAGTGGGGATGTACTTTTATTTTTTTTACCATAAGAGGGGGCAAACACTGAAAGACATTACCCAGAGGGACTGTAGGATCTCTAGAGGGACATCAAGACATTAAAAATGCAACTAAGTATGTCCCCTGAGCAACATTCTGTAACCTCCCTTGAGCAGGGGTATGACAAAGGACCTCCAGTGATCCTTTCCAGCTAATAAATTTGTGCTTCCCTTGAGTATAGATTGCTCTCTTGCTTCTGAAGGCAGAGAAAGCCATGAAGGCTTTTACTGTTTACTACATCTAATAGAAGTAATACTGCAAGGGGGAAAAAAATGGTCTGGTCTGTCCCTGGGTTAAGTGGAGTCATGCAGACAGTTTAAAACTCTTGAAGTTAAATAAAAAAGGAAAATTTATACATACTGGCTCTCAGCAATGTAGACAAATTCATATTTAGTTCAGATAAGGGCACTTCAAAGAAATTGGTTAAAGAGGCATAAATGGGACTGAAGAAAAATAAACTTGACCAAGACTTAAGGAACCGATGTAATATGGCAGCCAAAGGGAAATCAATGTTTGGAAATAGGACTATGAAAACTAGCAGATAGATAAATAGCAAGGGCAGCAAAGTATTATAAAGGATTAGTTCCTATGTGATCTTGTTTTAAAATAGTTGTCCATTGCAAGTAAGGTAACATCTCATCTATAAGTGCAGTAAAGTAACACTGTTTAAAGAAAAATAGTTAAAAGATCTTGCCTTGAAGGCTGTCACTGAAGGTCACATGTTTAGTAAATTGTACAAGCCTATTTTCAGTTTCTATCATCTATTCAGCTTCCTGTCAGAAGACAGGAGCCTACTATAAAGAAATTAAACTGTGAAGACAACCTCTTTAATGCAGCTCAGAAAGAAATGTGTGTTTGTATATTGGGGATAAACTCCAAGAGCATCTGTTACTCTCAGTGAAGCCTCCTAACTTTAGTTTATGTATAAAGAGGGAAAATAGGCATTTGAATAGGAACATGATCTGCTTTTCTAAGAGCAACTACATGATAACCATGAAGCTCAATAATTTAAAAAATGGTACTGCTATGCAGTGCTATTAAGTAGCCAAAAGAACCTGAAAATAGTAAGGATTGTAAAAGCAGTTTCATAATTCAATCCTTTACACAATGAAACAGCTACAGTTTCAAGATTAATATAGCTTTGTATAACTCAGAGTACAAAGGTATGCTTCCTCAAAACCAGACTTTCTTCCTTCCTTGAAATTGTAATCTTGAAGTAAACACTTCTAAAAAACAGTGTAATTCACTGCCCTTTAAAATTTTTTTCACTCACAATACGCTATCAATGAAAAATCCATATAGCCTAGCATAACGAACAATCAGAAATTAGTTGGTGGGGGTTTTTTCCTCTCTTTTCTCATTCACTTCTGTTGTTGATAAACCTTGGTGGGCAGCTAAACACCACACAGATGCTTGCTCACTTCACCCTCATCCCCCAGTAGGCTGGGGTAAGAGGAAAGTAAGAATAAAAGCAAGGAAACGTGAGTGTCTAGATTTAATACATATATATATCAAAGATTAATTAATCATTGAAGGATAAGTGGAAGAAGGGAGATGAAAACAGAACAAAAAAAGTGATGAAAAGGCAATCATTCACCACCTCCCAAGGGTAAATGAATGCCCAGCAAGTTCTTGAGAAAAAGATGGATAACCTTCCTAAAACCTCCTCTTTTCCCTTTTATTGATAAACATGATATTATACGGATCACAGCAAGACACAGAGAAGGCCTTGACACTAACAAAGCTAGAATGTAAGTATCCTGTCAGTACTGTTTTGCTATGAAGAAAATTAGCTTTATCCTATTCAGGTGTACTTTCTCTCCTTATCTCTTCCCTTCTCTCCCTTTCTTTCCCATTCTTTCAAGAATGGCATCTCCCATGTACTCTTTTGTTCTTAGTAATTTAGTGTTATATACATGATTATATTTCACTTCTGCATCCTAATACTGAATACAATTTCTCTTTTCCTTTTTATAAATTCTCTTTTTTTTTTTTTTTTTTTGAAGGCTGGCTTTTTATGTTCTAAATGTAAGCTCATAGGAACACATATTCCTATGCCCAACACACAAGATCAGTGCAAAAGTACTTGTGCAGAATTTATCACACCAGTCTTTCCCAAAACTACTAACTTACAAATATGAACAAGGGCATTGCTTTTGTGAAATAAAAGCATAACCTGCAAAGTAGTTCATGAAGAACTGTCCTTCAGTCACCAAAAAAAAAATCAATAAATACATTTTTTACTATTTGAAAGGTACTGAATTAATGAAAATGTTGTATTTGCAATTGTTTCTGAAAAAAACCACCAGCCCTTGTACCAGTATCCTTCAGTTATGTCACTCAGAGAAAATACCCGAGGGCCACATGCAGAGCTTTCCATTCCTTTCATGCAGCTAAGACAGATATATCAGAGTATAATATAAATGGTTTCTTTTAACCAGGTATCACAAGCTGACCTCTGTCACCATAGACCCAGATTGCTTTATACTTTTTAATAATTTTAGTCTTGTATTATCTTTTTTAGTAATTAAATATTAAAACTTTGTATTTCAAAGATGGAAAAGTTAGGCAAAGATAGACAACTAGCTAGTGCAAAAAGTCCAGTGGAAATAGAATGTACCTTAAGCAGGAGGAGCAGAAAAATCTGATTAGTATCCAGGTACTGACAGGTTTTGCCAGGAAAGCTAATAGCTACCTCAAGTTCTGCTGTTGTTCAGAACCAGGGGCTACCCCAGAGGCTCCTTTACTTAATGTGAACATTTCAGAATCTGTTTCATACTTGAAGCCCATTTGAAACCCTGAAATGGAACTGCACCTGAGATCCCTAAGGGACCTTATCTCATAGGCATGTCTGATAGACAGACACCACTGAGTTCACTGCAAAGGCCACTTCTGGCTAAAGTTATTTGTTGTTTTGTTTGTTTGTTTTTAAATAGGGAAAATATCAGACAGGAGTGAGAGGCACAGTAACTTTTTTCAAGAAGGAAGGGAAGTGAAGGGTAGAAAAGAGAAGGGAAAATCAAGATGTAACTAAATAACTTTGGCTTGAGTTGTTACTTATCGTCTGGGCATGTCAAATTTTATGTTTGTGAGCTATTAGCATATCATAAAGAATACACAAGCTTTTCTTGTTCATACCACAATTGCTGTGACTTTTTGTGTGAGAAAACCAAATGTGAGATGCATCTCCCTCAGTTTTACCCACCTAAAAGCTGTGTGCCTACAATGCACAGCTGCCTCAGATTCACTCTATATCCAGTGGGGTATTTGCAAGCAATTCTTTAATTTTGAGACAGCTGTCCGAAATAGATTCTGTGACTTTCTCTTAACACTAATCTCAGGAGTTGAGAAAAAAGTTTTTTGTTTTGTATGAATTGCTTGATTCACTGCTTACCTAAAGTGTTGCAAAATGAGAGCAGTATAGTGCATTCTGCTTTTACTTTACTGGGTGAAAATACACTCAGATAAAGCTGCACAATCATTAGAAGGTCATTCTTTGGATCAGTACTTTAAGCAAACTTGCAAGTATTTTATTTTCCCACCTAATCCTTTCCTCCTTGGAAGACAAAATTCACTCTATAAATACAGATAATGTCATGATGTTCTGAAATGTGGTCTTCTAAGGCTTTGTTGACAGCATCTAGAAGATTCTGATATCCAGTGATTAAGCTAAGAAATATTTATATTGAATTATAAAATATTGGCCCAGAAGGCAAAATATTTAAGGAATAATTAGAAGTGAATCTGCCCCACCCAAGACACTGAGAACATGGTGATATGATGAACTTGCAACATGCATGTAACACTCAAGCATATTTGCAGGAAGTAATAGTCAATTCAATAAGTCATGCTTGATAGGTTAGCAGGTTAGGAGTATATTTTCTGCAGAATTACTGAGCATAAATTATGTTAAAACTAACTGACGGTAAAGTAAATTAGTTGTTTCTTTAGAGGAAATCAAATACATTACTGAAAGATTCATTTTCACTCTTTCTATGATATGTTGATTTTTTGAAGTCTCAAAGAAAGCCCTATTTCCACGTTGATCCAGTGAAAGCTTAGTGGAAGAGATGGGAAAGCAAATCAAGGAAACAACACGGAATTATTTTTCATTCCCCTGTCACTTTGTCAACTCTAACAATAAGCATGTGAACTCATTCTAAAAGCAGTTCCAAATCCATGAGGCGTGAGTTCATTGACAAGAAATCGTAAGTTCCATAGACAATGTACATGTGATTTTTTTTGTTTTTCTTGCCATAACATGATCTTTTAGCTCATGGTCTTTCATCAAGTCTGAGCACCAACAGTGCAAGAGTGGCTTGTGGCATTCTCACTCCAAGATACACAAAGCAGATGCTTCCACCTACTACCAGAAATGCATAGAGTAACAGTGCACTTAGCCTTTGCTTATATATATTTAACAGCAGCAATTTTCTGTTTCACACATAAAAAACACCATAAATGTATGAACTATTAATTACAAATCACCTTTTGTGCTAAATTGGGTCAGCTCAAATCATACTGTACATATATTCATGCAATCACATCAAAAGGAAAGTCTACATCTAACCTCTTCACAATTGCAGTACAGGGGGTATTTGCAACAGACAGCCATTTTTACGGTCCCATTGTCTACGTTTACAGTATGTAACACCATTACTTCAATTATAATAGCTCTGCATCTTTGTGACCTGGTTCCCTGAGGCTTAGCAGTCACAGGAGGTTAATCTGGTTTTCTGATTTTTGATTTACTCCAAGTTCCAGTATCTTTACTTTTATGCAAGTTTCCTAGGGGCTGTGCACTGGAGTGGATACATACACAATCTCTCATCCTCTAGTTCAAGCATGAACTCAGATGAAAATAAAAGCCTAGCTCTTACAGACCTCAGTTACTACAGGAAAACGATGGCAGTCACAGTCATTAAAAATAAACAAAATCTAGGCTGGGGGAGGGAAGCAACTGGAAAAAAAAAAAAAGCTGACGTTGTGTGACTTGCAAATAGGTATAATTTGTGCTTCTGACACCCTGTTTACAGCCTTGCTTCCAAGTATTTGCTGAAAAAACTAACTTCAAAAACCTACCACTTGCTTGGGAGGATAGGAGGTGGGGTATATCACACTCCCCATTAACATTACTATAATCTCAGTGAGAATTGAAATAGCTCCTGAACCTCAATGAAAGATGTCTGAGTAAAAAAGACTGTATATGGCTATCACTGGCTGAAGATATGTTTACGTTGACAAACTGTAATTTGATTACCTGCAGGCGTGATTTAGCTGACGATAAAATCAGTAGCCAATAAAAAGTTCTATGTAGTATCTTATTAGGTGATCCCATTAGCTGTATCCAGGGAAGATTGCTTGATTCTTGACCGTGATAAATGGAAATGGCAAATTTAAATATAACTAGTAAGTCTTCTGTAAATTGGCAAGAATTTTCAAGACAGTAATTACAATGAGGAAAGCTACTTTTAAGTGCACATCAGTCAAGCTGATGAGGAAAAATAATCCACATGTGGTGATCGTCCACTCATCTTCCCACACCTTCACTTTTAAGCATGTCTCATTACTCCTCTTTTTGTTTCTCTTCAATTCTATACAAAATGTAATTTTATGCACCATATACTTAGGTATTTTAATAACATTCTGCAAAGCCAAGTAAATTATTACTGTCTCAGACAAATGCATACACAATACATTGTATTTGTTTCTCTTGCAAGTCCTCTAAACAAATTTTAGACAATCCTCTTTCCTCAATAAATAGTGAAGTAAGCTAGTCCAATTAGTGTCACTGGGTATCACTACAATATTAATTACCATTACCCACTCTTGCATGAGATGATGTGGTGATGATATAAAAGAGTATTACAGAAAAATGTGTCACCTAACTAAAAACTCTGTTAAATATAATAGTACTGCCAGTGAGGAAAGGTTTATTGAATAACACTATGGTAATCGTTTGAATCAAGGGCAAGGTAATTCTAATTAAAAAAAAAAAAAAAAAAAAAGATGAATTTCTTTTCTATATCCTCCTCTCTCACAGTTCACTTGTAGGGGCTTTTCTTACAGAAAGATAAACATCTGCTCCAAAATGACTCAGTAATATTAGAGATAGTCAGAGCAAATTAATTCTAGTAGATGTGAAAATGAACATACTTCCTTACCATTTACATGGTATCTTAATTACCACTTACACGGGGATTCATCACAAAGTTAATAATAAAACCTTTACTTTTTTAAAAAAAAAAGGTATTTTAAAACAAATGCAAACATTTTTTAAGTTATACTTTTAGAAAAGAGGTTTTTTACCTAAACTTCATATGTAAGCACTGGGCTGACTTGAGTAGTAATTAAAGATGTAATTAGTGCTAGAAAAAGAGATTCAAAATGCATCAATGAAAGCCTTTGTAAATAATAATTTGTAAGAAAAGAAGTATTTAGGAAACAAACACCTGTTAACATATTTGCCTCCTTTTTTCCTTTCTCTCTATTAATGACTTTTCTTACATTGCTACAACTGACTTAAGAATGGAAAACTTTTACTAATGCATCTAGATTTATTCCTTTGGGATTTAGTGGCAGAGAACTACAATTTCCCTAGTTGCTGAAATAATTTCCTCTTCCTTGGTTAACATCAGCCTGTTCATTAATTTTCTAGAAACAAACAAAGTATTCTATCTCTCATTTTTGGGTATTATGAATATCTTTAGCTGAAGGTCCTATTGGTTTGCAATGCAGTCTTTAGCAGAACTATGCAGGTATTTTACACAAATGCCCTCAGGATAGCAGGCACCTTGCTTCAAATATTCACCACAAATGCAAATGAAACTGTTAACAACAGCATACATTTTTTTCCTTTATAATTCTTCTTCTACCTTTTAGACAGAGTCCTTTATGTTTATGAAAACAATTCAGACCTATGTATTTTAACAAGTTAAGGCCAAACTCCAATTACAAGGTGTTCATTTCCCTCAAAATATACTTTCTCTTATTGTACTAGATTAAGAGTTCCTATAACTAAACCTTCATACCATGACATTATTATGAAATGGGGATTAATTCTGCTAAGAACTTGAAGAATGAAAGAATTAATACTGCATGGGTCATCTGACTTTTTAATGCTATGGTCTGTATTTCAGGATCATGAATTTATGTAAAAGAATGCTATTTTTTCCCCTCTGATTATCATCAGAAGTAAATTTACTAAGCCTTAAGACATACTTCAGTCAATAGCCATTCTCTATAGAGATAACACATCATAAGCATTGTTTGTTAGAGATAAGTAACTAACATATGCAGAATGCCAATAAAGAGCATGGGCATACCTGTGAAGAGAAAAAAAAATAAATAAAATTTCTGTGTATCTTCCAGTTTGACTGAACCGCAGAACGCTTATTCACTTAATGCCAGACTCCCATCCTCCCATCTCAGTAATCTGCTGGCAGTGCCCTTGGAAAAATGTGTAGGAGGATTACTTTTTGTTTAACTTCTCTGCTTAACCTTCACAGCATTTGCTTACTGTGCTGTCAGTAAACACAGGTCTTAAAGGATATGTGCTCCTGGAAGGATAGTTAAGTGCATCATTAAGCAACTTTTCCTCAGTCTTGGGGAAATTGAGGGTGGGAGTGAGTGCATAAAAACTTATATTTCTTATGCAGAAATACAAATTAAAAAAAAAAAAGATTGCACAGAAATTAAATATAAGTAGCTGACAAGCAAAAGTCTCTTGTTTTGATGCATATTTCTCCAAGTCGACTGCAAGTCTAATTTATTTGATGCCCATAAAAACAAACAATTGACATTTTTCAAGCCTCCTGTAGATGTGATATATTATTTCTTTGTATGATATTATCTCTCCAGATTTCTTGATGACATGAGGTATCCAAAATTTTTTTGACAACTTGTGAGGAAACAAGTCATTGACGACTATTACCTACATACACAAAACAGTCAAAGAATAGAGAGATAGATGGAGATAGAGGTGAAATGAATTGTTCTAAGTCCTGTAACAGTCAGTGGCAGATTTATTAAAAGAATTCAAGATTTTTTAGCTATAATTCAGAGGTTTTACACTGTGCAACAAGTCCTTTTCACTGGATAAATTTGTTAGCAAGCACAGAGTGCTCTGTAGGCCTTATTTTAGTGAGAATGGGTGTTTTGCTTCAGTAAGGACTGCAGAATCAGAAAGATACAATGACTGTTAAGGAAAATTAAAGTCTTCACAAAATCTATTCCCTTGTTGATAAAGAACTTATAAACTCAATTTAAACAGTCAGGCATATGAAAAGAGATCATTCTGAAATTTCTGATTATTGTACAGATTAATGAAGCAACTGATTTACTGAAAGAAAATACAAACTTGAGTCAAAAAATCAAATGGCTTAGCAACACCTCCTTAGACATAGATTCACTCAAGCACGAAGACTAATAATATCATTTTCCTTCTACTTACAGACTATTGACAATTTTGATTTGCATTGGCTAATATTGTAAAAGAGTTCTGTTTAGTTGTACAGCTATGAAAGCATGAAAATACTTTGACAGCAGTTATTTGCCCTTGGTGAAATTCACTGAAGGATCCAGAAGCTTGCATGTTTAGAGTAAAAATTAATTTCTGCTCATCTGCCAGAGACAGATGATGAAAATACACTTTTATGGCATTTACCCATTTTAAACTACAGTTTTGTTGGAAGTCAACTGAGTACTCCGCATTAACTTCTTGGAGGTTTTCTATTTTCTCTTAATTTAATGAAATTGCTAGAGTATACATTTTCTAACAAATTTCTGACCAGTTTGTGATATTTGGCTTAAGACTATTGTACCATCTTTCTTTATGACACAGAGGAAGATGCAAGAATTCCAGAATATCAACCATTCTCAATGGAAGTATGCTTTTTAAGAACTACTGAGACCAAGGAAAAGCTTTTTTTCTCCAGTCCTGGCAACAAGAAGACAGTACAGAATAAGCACTTCAGTTCTGACATTTTCCTACAATTCCAATGAGACTTTATAAAAAGCTGATATTGAAGGCACGTAATCAGGTTTTTAAGTTGTTCTTGCAACATTTCCAGCTCTCTTCCTATAGATTACCACATGGAAACTGAAACAGATTTCATGATGACTCATTCAAAATGTTATTCATGACATTACCAAACAGTGAGAAGATAATTAAGCTATAATATCACAGAAAGAGCATCATTACTTATTTCTCTGCTGTCATGCCTCTGAGAGATGTAAGCATAAAAATAACATTATTCATTTTAGATAGATTTTTATTTCTTTGTTTATAAATTGCAATAGGAAACATCCTCTTAATTTCTGTGGTTTGGCTACCATTTAATTTTGTTTCTTCCCATTGCTTTGCTGAACAGTAGGTAAAAGACAGGTAAGTACTTATTTGAATTGAAAAGTCACTTGAACATAATAAAACTGCATCAAAAGAAAAATATGGCAAAACTTTGATTCACTCTGGGACATTATCTGAAGACCATCTGAACTGAGTAAACTGTGACTTGCCAGAAGTACAACTCCTTTTTTTACAGCAGACGAACAGTCAATATGTCCTCCCCATAACAGTGACATGGCTTCTAAGTATTAGGACTGCATTTCAATTTAATGAAGAACTCACCTAGCATATACTCCCTTATGTAAATCATGCTTGGTTCAGTATTAATTGTCAAAAAGAATTTCCAAACTACCCAACAGTATCTGTATAGTCCGTGTTTCAGATATGACTTGTAACATTTACTGTCAAACCCCCAACATTTATTTAGACAAATGCAGTAACAGAATGTGAAACTAAAGCAATGTTCTTCAATTACTGTACCTAACTATAAGTAAGGAGCATGACAGAATCACAGAATTTCCTAGATTGGAAAAGATCTTTAAATTCATCTAGTCCAATCACTAACCTAACACTGAGAAGACCTTGACTAAACCATATCCCTCAGCACTGCATCTACACAGCTCTTAAATACATCCATGGATGGGGACTCAAACACTTCCCTGGGCAGGCCATTCCAGTGCCTGTTAAGCCATTCAGTAAAGAAATTCTTCCTCATATTCAATCTAAACTTCCCTTGGCGTAACTTAAGGTCTCTTCCTCTTGCTCTATCACTTGTTACTTGGAGAACAGACTGACCCCCACCTCTCTACAACTTCCTTTCAGGTAACTGTAGAGAGAAGTAAGGTCTCCCCTGAGCATCCTTTCCTCCAGGCTAAATAATCCCAACTTTCACAGCTGCTCCTCATAAGACATGTGCTCTAGGCCCCTCACCAGCTCTGTTGCCTTCCTCTGGACACACTCTAGTGCCTCAGTGTCCTTGCAGTGAGGGCCCCCAAAATGAACATAGCACATAAGAAGCAGCCTCACCAGTGCTGAGTACAGGGGTAGAATCACTTCCCTGGCCCTACTGGCCACACCATTCCTGATACAGGCCAGGATGCCATTTGCCTTCTTAGACACCTGGGCACACTGCTGGCTTATGTTCAGCCAGCTATCAATCAGCATCTCTAGGACCCTCTCTGCATTGCAGCTTTCCAGCCACTCCTCCCCAAGCCTGTAGCACTTCCCGGAGAACATCCTGATCGTCACATTTTTTTTTTCTGGAGTTTTCTCTGCTTTGTGCGGACAATGCTGCCAGCAGAAATTTAGGGTCCTGCTACATCCTGGATAGAAGTGGATCAGTCTCCTTTAAGTGGCTGCCTACAGGGATGGGTTGACCTAGAGGAATTGATTCCATCCAGCTGAGCAACACAGTAACACACATGCTCAAAAGGTCTCTGCTCCAGGGAAGGTTATGTGACACGCCACTAAGTACAGCTGTCAGCAAATACATAAGAGCAGAGAGGAACAGATGAAAAGGCAAATAAAATAATTAATAGTATTTGTATGATTTGCAGACAAATACATGGCTTTTTTGGTAATGCCTCCATAGCTGTTCACTGATAGATTCTGACATGATGAAAAGCTCTGTTTTTTTGGTTGGTTGGTTTTTTTTTTTAAATAGCAAGAAAATCTAGGGACCTTTTGTTCAGCCATTTTTGTAGTTTTAACAACTACTCTTCTCAGTGTGAAAGTCAGAAATTAGTTCAATGAAACTATAGAACAGACTACTATTTACATGGATGCATAGACGTGTATCTAAACATTTTAAATTAATTTACTGTGTCAATATCCAACAGTTTCAGTACAAGTGCATTTCTCTCTTTTTCATCATATCATCTAGCATAGAAGTCTTTCAGACATTCAGTTATTTAGTATTGCAGGAATTAGTAAATATCTTTCTGTTGAATTTCAATTTAAAGTCAGTATCACACAGTGCCAAATTGTCATATCTACAGATAGTAAAAATTAGCATAAATAGATGGAAGAAAAGAAAAAGAGTAAAGAAGGTATAAATGTGTATCTTCTGATGTTCTAAATTTTTTTTTGTCATGTAATACAGCTGCATCATGAATTTGACTTTAAATTTTCCTGAAAGCCTCTTGGCTACAATGAAATGTATGTTACAGTTCTGAAAGAAGTCAGTAAATCTGAAATATGATTTTGCTGTTAAATTACATATTTTAGTATTTTTAGATCTAAATCACTTCACTCTTTCATGGTTTTTACTATGCAAAACATTCTAAACTTTTTGAGACTTAATGAAATACATACTGTAGCCATCACACAAAAATTTTCAAAATTATTTGTAATGGAGACCCATACCTCAAAAAAACAATACCAAAACTGAAACAATGAGCAAGAAAAATCTAGGTTGCCTCTGAGCTTGTATGACAGAACTGAATGCAGTATGGAAAGGTGAACTGCCACACAGTTATAAAAACTAATGGTATGGTAGGAGCCAGTTATAGAGCTGCAGTTTTCTTTTAACTGCTTGGAACACCTGAAAGACTTCACCTGCCTGAAGTGATTCTAATCCAAGGAATCCATACAGAAGGCTAATCTATAATTTTCCAATGCAGATTGATTGGCACGAGTACTCTAAGATAGTGATTATAAGAGATAGTGGTGGGCAGATTTAGGAAAAAAATTTCAGGAGAGAATTTCAATGCTGACAGTTAAGCTGACATTAAGAGTCATTCTCAGAGTACATTTGTTATCAGAAACAATGCATGAAAACTTAGAAAGGAAGGCCAGCAACCACCTGATTCTTCAAGGCTATTTTTCTCTCTGCACTCCAAACACAACATACCCCTCCTGGAAGCTCCTATTCTCATGTTGTGATTTTTATCACATTTAAAACTTGTTCTATTGTCAGTGTTACCAACCTCAATATTCTGTTTGCTTGAGTGGTAGCCCTCGAGGCATGCAGGAGCAACCTGTAAATGCAGTGTTCTTGCATTAGGATCTGCTTTACTAATTAAGTTCATCCCAAAATAACACAGTAGCTAGAGAGATGCAGCTGTCACTTTCACTCAATTACACTCACAGTTAGAAGGCAATTATTATTACAGTCATTTAATAATAAGTAATTAATGCTGGGGCCCATATTTTTCCATGAGCCTCAGTGTGCTAAATACACACTATGCTTAGGTGAACATTTATTGTGAAAGCATGCAATGGTTCAAACTAAGTGCACACTTAATGCAGAGCTTCAGCTGATGTAAATGAGAGTAGTTCCATCAGCTATAAAATAAGTTAGAACCAAAATAAGTCTCGGGGAAGAGATGCTGATGGCCTACTTCAGTGCCAAAGACAGGATTTTAAAAATGTTTTCTGTTGTCAAATCCTGGAAGTACTTACCTTAAATTAACACCTCTACTTTGGACCCTGTAACTACCTGTATGTCTAAATTAGTGCAGAAGTAGGAGGCCCTGCCAGGAAATCACAGAATCATAGAATGGCTTGAGTTGGAAGGGACCTTAAATATTATCTAGTTCCACACCCCCTACCATGGGCAAGGACACCTCCCAGTGGACCAGGTTGGTCAAAGCCTCATTCAGCCTGGTTTTAAACACTTCCAGTGATGAGGTATCCACAACTTCTCTGGGCAACATGTTCCAGAGTCTCACCACCCTCATAGAAAGAACTTCTTCCTAATGTCTAATTTAAATCTGCCCTGCTCTAGTTTAAAAACATTGCCCCTTGTCCTGTCACCACAGGCCCTTATATAAAGTCCCTCTCCAGCTTTCCTGTAGGCCCCCTTCAGGTACTGAAAGGCCACTATCAGGTCTTCCCAGAGCCTTCCCCAGGCTGACCAGACCTAACTCCCTTAGCCTATTCTTGTAAGGGAGGTGCTCCAGCCTTCTGATCATCCTTGTAGCTCTCCTCTGGACCCTCCTCTCCAATAGATCCATATCCTTCCTGTGTCGGGGGTTCCAGAGCTGCACACAGTACTCCAGGTGGCATCTCACAAGAGCAGAGTAGAGGGGCAGAATCACCCCCTTTGACCTGCTGGACATGCATCTTTTGATATAGCCCAGGATATTGTTGGCTTTTTGGGCTGCCAGCACACATTGACGGCTCATGTTATTTACTTCATTAACCAGCACACTCAAGTCCTTGTCTGCAGGGCTGCTCTCAATCTTCTCATCTCCCAGCCTATATTTGTGTTTGGGATTGCCCCACCACAAGTGCAGGGCCTTGGATTTGGCCTTGTTGAACTTCATGAGATTGGCATAGGTCCATCTCTCCAGGCTGTCAAGGTCCCTCTAGATGGCATCACTTCCCTCCAGCATGTCAACCACACCACACACCTTGGTGTCATCAGCAAACTTGCTGAGGGTGCACTCATTCCCCCTGTCCACATCACCAACAAAGATGTTAAACAGAACTGGTCCCAGTACTGATCCCTGAGGGACACCACTCATCACAGATCTTCACTGATGGAACAGCATCAAATTCTTTGTAAAATCCAGGAATATGATGCCAGTAGCGCTTCCTTTATCCACAAATGCTGTGACTCCATCACAAAAGGCAAACAAATTTGTCATGCAGGATTTGTCTTTGGTGAAGCCATGATGGTTGCCAACTACGAACTGCTTGTTTTCCATGTGCCCTAGCAGAGTCTTCAGGAGGATCTGCTCCATTATCTTGCCAGGCACTGAGGTGAGACTGACCGGCCTGTAGTTCCCCAGGTGTTCCTTATCTCCCTTTTTGAAAATAGGGATTATGTTTCCCTTTTTCCAGACACTGGGAACTTCACCAGACCACCAAAACTTTTCAAATATGATGGAAAGTGGATTTGCAACTTCATTTGCTAGTTTCCTCAGGAACCACAGATGGATCTTGTCTGGTCCCTTGGACTTCAGGTTCATTAGATGTTCTCAAACCTGGTCTTCTCTTACAGTGACAATACCTCTTATCGATTCGGGCCTCCCTTCCACCTTGAGATCATGGGAGTCCATGCTCAAAGTCTGTCTAAGAATGTTGGCAGTGCCAATAGGAATTGTGTAGAGTGCCCCAATGCCAATGCTGAGGCCAAATTTAGAAAACTAAATTGCAACTGTAACACCAAGTATTGCCAACTGGTGTCCCACAAGACATGCAGAAGCCTGGCCATTGTGTACATTAATTCACTATCATAGAAAAAATCGATTTTTCAAATTTGACAGCAGATCAAAGATTAGAATGTGTTCATGGCCTCTTGCATGCCTTCTCTTTCAGCAGATGTAGAGTTATATGCCACATTCAGTACCATGGAATTCATTTCCACAAAAAATGTTAACAAAACTTTTCTGTGAATTGAAGAGGACAGACATATAAAAAGAGTTATATAAGTGCCACTGTTGTGTGACTAGGCCTGGAAGAATCATGAAAGGCCCAAAAGAGAAAGACGGAGGTAGTTCATGGTCCTGCAGGGGAAGATGAAATTCTGGTTTCAAATGGATATCTGTCATCACAGACAGGATAAGTGGCTTGACAGAATATGCTGGTCTGTCCAGGATGTTTATTTTAACCTTCTTGTCACAGACTCGAGGATTGTTTATGTGTTTTATACAAAACCCATCGACTTCAGAAAACCAGTTGGGACTGGGATCCCATATATTTCAGTTTTCCATTTGTTCTAATTCTTCTGAATGTCTATCTATGCAGTGATCCATTTTCAGGAGAAAAAGACTGTAAACCATTTATCCCATATTTGTGGATAAGTCTTTAGCCTTTTCCATTTGTGAAATAAGATCCTGCTTCATCTTCTTTTCCATTCCAACAAATATTTAAATAGATAATACAAGTAGAGCAGAGAGAGGGGAAAAGAGACCAAGAAAGTCTTTATTCAGAATATATCCATACTCCAGCACTCGATACAGTCTTGTAGGAAACATGCATTCAATTATCACCAAGCCCTAAAAGAAGTTTCTTGTACACTGAATGGTTCTTTAATCAGTGAAATGTTAGAAATAATGTGAAGAATTCTGTAATTTGTGTGAAGATTGCCTTGAATCCCTGTTTTCAGGACACGTTCACCTATGAATATAGTGAAAGGGACAATACTCTTGCAAAGTTGAGGCTTAAAGGACACTCCTCTTAGTGCTCAAAGCAACCCCAAGCTTAATATGATTCTGTAAATTCACTGGGTTTGTTGCTTCTTTCTTCTCTTTCCCTGAGTAAATCTATGCACTCAAGCTACTTGGTAGAAAATGTCAAGTGCACAAATAACTACTAAATAAATAAATATTTTTTTAAAACATATATTTAAGGCTCTTGTGAACCACACTCTTGAAAAACTACTACTTCTTTTTTGCAGGGCATAGCTAACAGACAAAGATTACAAAGAATATCTAGGTACTTGCAGAATAAGGATTCTTTAAATGAACCATTGTCTCTTTCTAGAGCTAGTGTTATACCTTAATATTCCTCCCAGTATATTTCCATGTTCCAGTGTAATGCTAGAATACACATATATCTGTATACTTATGATGTGTATTAAAATTGATATAGGTTACTAAACATAAAAAACCCAATGTACTAGCTGCACATTCATAATGCAATGAAGTCAATCACCTTTCTCTGATAAACTAGAAAGACTATCAAACCTAGAAAATGAAGAAAAAAACCCGATTTCTTTTTCCCTTTCCATTAGAAATAACCATTCCGAGTAGAACCGAGAAACAAACAAAATTAAACAGAAGAGTCAATTTCACTTTATCTTGTTATTCTTACATAGTGTACAGCTTACTATATCGACATTAAAAGCATTCTGTAAATAAAAAAAATCCCAGATTTATAATTGGGAGATAGAATTCACTGCAGTTACTTTACAGTAAAACAGCGATAAGTTGTACTTTTAAATTAGGCAATTAGAGAGTTTATGCTCATAAAAAAATCAGAAGTTACAAGTACTTACAAATCCACATCAATGGTTTTGTGGTTTACTTCACCGAATAAAATCCATGTCATTTCATTTAAGAGTGATGTCCATAAAAAAGTCATATACCAAAGACCACAGATTTGAAAGACTGTGGTTGGCCTTCTGACCTTTGTAAGGAGGAACAGCCTCATGCCATGTTTAGATGAAAAAGAATAAAATTAATTGCTTTCTGTTATATTCAGTTTTGAATTTCACATTGTTACTAGCAAAATTACTTCAATACATTTTCCTACTTTATATATATATACAGGAAAAAAAATATGAAAAAAGTTATGCATGATAAGGTGAATTTTCCCTGTTTTCCATGTCACCCAATGTGAATTGGCCATCAACACAGGTAAACATGGACAAAAATGTTTAATGTAAAATATGTTAATCAAAAAAGAAATAAACACTACAATGTCTGTGCAAATGAACCACTAGAACATCTCAAAAAAAATATTGATTCTGTGGAATTACACTCCTGGTAACAATTAGGCAGGATGTGATCTCAGTAAACTGTAATGGCCCAAGCAAAAGTTTTCACATGCCTGCTTCAGTTATTTGATACCATATCAGTACAGATTGGGGAAATTATGAATTACCCCGTTTTGCATAATTTTGCAAAATTTTGAACTCACTAGACATATTTTGTGACCACATATATGAACAGGCATTCCGCAGTCTTGATATGTGTTAGCTTATTGATAGAAATGCTAGTATACATCCAAACACTGTGCTGATGAGATGTTGCAAAGGGATTTTGGGACTGGCTCTGTTCAACAGCAAATGCAGAAAGGATCTACACAGACAATTAAGGGGGGAGGCTTTCCTGTGTGATTTTTTTGCTTGTAAAATTGATTTTGAAATAAAATCTAACTATATACAAAGGCATGGAATACTGAGGTTAACACAGCTGTTCTCTAGGGTTCATTTTGCTAATACCCAAATTTCATTAAATTGGAAGAAGTGCAATGTTCCATCTCTGCCTTATTAATGAAACGTGAATAAACACTCAGATATCTATACCTTTGAATCTGATAAAAAGTACAAATTATTTACACTCTGTATTCCTGTTGATTATGCTCCAGGATCTCTCTTTCATGTTTCAATTCCATACTGAAGGACTTTTTTTTTCTTTTTAGCATTTAATATCAGAACACATTATTTGCTCTTGGGCAGAACAGCTCCTTGAAGTTATAACCAACAATAAAGACAAATCAGAATTAGAAATAAAGCATGATGTTTTAATTACATTTTTTCAAACAGTAAGGGCATTAACTAAACCCAATCTCTCATCAATAATTGTACTGAATACTTCATTACTGAACTCTTTAAACAAAATTAATATTCAACATTTTTTCCTAAAAAAAAAAATACAAGCTTTTTTTTGAATAAAGACAGATGAGGTAGTTTTTTTGTTGTTGAAGCCTTTTTTTTTTTTTTTTCATTTTAAAACCACAGTGCTGATTCCGAAACTACTACCACTACTTCCTGCATTTGTTCTTTACTAATCCATTTTCATAACATTTTCTAAGGCATTCTACAAAACTAAACTGATTGAATGCACACATCGAAATTAAATAGTTCAGATGCAGAAGTTGATTGTCTTATTGTCTTAGCAATAGTCCACTATTCATTGGACTGAAGTTAATGCCTTGATCCTTCCTTTTTCTCTCATCTTGAAATGGAGTTGTCTTAGTTAATTTCCTTGTAACAAAGCCTGTCCTTCTTATAAAACATCCAGAAGAATTGTGACATTTCTTGGCAGTCTGAGCAGTAGTGTCAAGCACCAAATGATCAAGCATTCAGTGCTTAGCCATGCATCACCATTGATTCATGCATAGCCATAGCCTCAGGACTGTTGCACGCTGGCTAGGCACTGTGGAGAAACTTGCATTGCTATTTCCCTTTCAAACTGTATTTTCAAATCTGCCCATCCATAATCACTTTGCATAGGATGAAGGCTCAGTTTAGCCCGTTTAACTTCAGGTAATTACTGAAAACACAGTAGGTTCCTAAAGACCTCTATGAAAAGACACAGACTCCTTCCACAGGATGAACAAATCATCCTTTGGAAAATGCCTATTTCTCCATGGAGAAAAAAATTGTGACAGAAAATCTCAAATGATTACACAGATTATGAGATCAGGCAGCATACTTGGTGTTGACTGAGAACACTGTAATAGGTTAACTCAATGTCCTTGGCACAAAACTAGAGTTAATTTATATTTTTAATTAAGAAGACCTCACAAAACCTCTAAATATTTAGGAATAGATTTGTATTCTCCCTGCTTGTAATTTAAACAGACTTGGCCATAATATGAGAAGAAAATAACTGAACACTCTCACATCCTCTATATTTATTCAGATTTGTTGTTAAGGGACAAATTCTGTATTCTGATGTGCATCTCGGGAAAGATTTAGTGTCAAGAGACTTGCAAGAGCATAATCTCTGACTCATTAATTTTGCTTTAACCCTAACTTACCTCCCAACGGGATTGCTTCCTTCTGATAGATTTGTAGAGAGATTTCTGTCTCCAGATGGCACACAAATACAGTTGACCTTAAATCAGTGACAATATCAAAGCAAAAGATATCATGAAGCACTTCACTGTCTTTTCCTACATAAAGCAAATTTGACAATGGTATCTTTCTCAGCATACATTCTATCAACAAAAAAAGAATCACAGAATTCAAGAAGGACACAGATGTTACGTTCCACATGACAAGTGCTCTTCCACACTCGTCTATATACCTGGTTTCCCAATCATTCGTCTCATGAGAATAACACAGTTTCTTTTAACCTAGAAATCCAGGTCTACCTATCAAGTAGCAGGAGCAAGTAGCACAGAATTCATCCCAGAAAAAGTCAGGACATCATTGGAGCATGGACCTTAACCCATAAAATGGGAGTCACTTTTGTACTGCATCTCAGCATTGAAGGAGACAGAGATAAAATTCACCATAATGAAAGAGCTGAAATATCTTGGTCTGTATTTCTGGTAAGTCTAGAAATTTCCTTGGGCAAACTTCAGAGGTTTTCTTGCAATTTACAACAAAGAAAAATATGGACTCAAATCTTTTCATGCAACAAGTAATATCTGTTGAAAAGGTAAAGTCATTAATACTTCTGTGATTCTCAAGCAGAAAGACCTAAGTGCACTAAACCAGGTATTTCAGACCAGATGTTCTGGTTTTGGCTGATACAGAGTTAATTTGCTCCATAGTAGTATGAGGCTGTATTTTGGATTTCTGTGGGGAACAGTGTGCTTGATTTAGTTACTGATGAGCAGTGCTTACACACAGTCAAGGCCTTTTCTACTTCTCACACCACCCCACCTGCAAGTAGGCTGAGGGTGCACAAGGAGATGGAAGGGGACACAGCTGGGACAGCTGACCCCAACTGACCAATGGGATATTCCATACCATATGACATCATGCTCAGCATATAGAGCTGGGGGAAGAAAAATGAAGGGGGCATGGAGTGATGGCGTTTGTCTTCCCAAGTAACAGTTACCTGTGATGGAGCTCTGCTTTGCTGAAGATGGCTCAACGCCTGCCTATCAAACTATTAAACTGCACAGCTTCTTGCCACCATAGGTATGTTTATATATTGCAAATATTTAATGTATTAAAGTTAGGAGGAATGTAAATAGATTTCCTGAATTCCTCCTAGACACACTGAATTCCTGATAAACAGACTGTCAAAATATTCCACAGAGCTTCCTCTATTTGATTTTTAGGTAGCTGTGAAAGCACTTATTTTTCAAGATTTGTTCTGCTACAACTTGAGGGGACTGAGCTCATCTCTCAGTTTTCTATATTTTATAGCATTGTTAGCAATATTCCAATTATACTTACTTTGATCTTAATGCACGAGACAAAATTCTGAAAAGTAGTAAGGATATCTTATTTTGTGTATATCAATGAATAATTCACTATGAAGTCACTCACAGTTCATTTATCAGTATACATCACCTTTATTTGGGTTGAAATAAACTTTTAAAATCATCAAACTAACTTTGGAAAAACAACAATAGTGTTTTACTTTTTAAAAGCCATAAATAAACAATATGATTTAAATTTTAATATTAAAAAAAAACCCCAGAAAATAAATAATAAATATATGTAGGTTTTACAACATGTTGAAGTGAAGAGAAAGATAATGAGAATGGATTAGCATCAGTCCTAAAACTATAGTCCCCTACCTCGGCAGATCCATGGGCAATAATGTAAGAAGAATCTGCAATATCCTACTATGTTCTTTCTCTTGCTTCCCACTTTATTTTATCAATATTCACTGAGCGCAAACTATATTAAAGACAAGATCTTCCCAGAGTAACATAGACTGAGAACACTGCCTAACAGATCAGAAAATGCAAGTCTGCAAAACAGAATCTGATAGACTTTCCCCAAGTCTAGTATTCTATCTAACCCATTTATAGATATATTTTTTTACATGTAGAAATCTGTAGACATCTAATGATACTACAACATAGGGCTGCTGCAATTTCAAATACATATTTTCCTTTTTCAGCCCCCTTCACAAAATTATATTTGGATGTGATCAGTAAAGTCCAGAAAAGTATGGGGGTAAGAGAAAGGTTATGTTGGTTTGGGTTTTTTTCTTCTCTTTTTCAGTCTTTCTCCTGATTAAACCAAAGAAAACCCAAAACAACCAACCAAAACAAATCTGCCCACAGTTTTACTGTGGATGCATTAAGAGCTTACATATGTTTTACCGGAAGAGCCTAGAAGTCCAGTTGTCTCACTGAAGAATTGGATGGGCAGCAGAAGTTATCAGTATAATTTTTTATTTGATGCACCTCTAAAATAATAGATTTAATCTTCAGATTATTTTAACACCCTATGCTGAGACAGGGACAACTTCAACTCTCTGTTACTCTTGGATTTCAAATTGTTGGGCTAGAGTTAAGCTATTGTAACAGCTTTCTCAATCTTTTCAAATGTGCACTTGGATTAAGAAGTGCAGTCAAGTTGGTAAATTTAAATTACCTTGACTCTGAAAATGTCAGTTCAAGATGAAACAAAATTGTTTTGAAAACTAGTAGTTTAATACAAATGGACTATATTACAAATTAAGCATATATTTGAGTATGCAAGCCCCATCTAATGTTATGCATTATACTCCCTGAGAACCTGTGAAAAATTAATATTCTATACCACTTTTCCCTAGGAAACAGTATCAAATATATTATCACAAGAAAGCTAGAAAATGTGCATTGTAAACGCACACAATCTGATGAACAGTTTTCTTTCTTGTGTTATTCCCACATAGCAACAGAAGCATAGTATATATGCCTCCATAGGTACTGCACCTTTCATCTTTTGCCAAACAACCAAGGTGTTTAAGGGCCAAAACCCACTTCCAAATTCCAAATTCTGTTGGATACATAAAGCATTCAGATAATTTTAAAGAAATGCATTTAAGTTCCTCTGCCTTCTCTGTACAGTCATTGGAGCAGGAGAATCCCCTTAAGGGCATTTCAGAATTTAAATGGGTACAGTCACTGGGAAAGACTGTCTTTCTTCTCTGTCTGGTCATTAGCACTGATAAAATATAGCAAAAAAGAGTTCCTTTGGGAATCACTGAGAACACTTTAAAAAAAGATCATCTTATCTATGTGATGCTATGTACTCAGCACCCAACTCACACTGCAAAATTCACTAGTCACTTCTATCTGATTTTGTAAGAGCAGTGTAGTGTTCAGTCTGCAACAAAAACCTACAGCACAGATTATTTCTTTAAAATGCTGCATTTTCTGCCATTATAAATAATTCAAGCAACAGGGCTTTCACTTCCTCCTCTGTAAGACTATTATCATTAAGTTTTCCTCGTGCTATTCTCCTTTGTATTACTAATTCATATATTTTATTATGTTAATTAGTAAGATGCATTGCTGTAATAATAGGTATTTACTACTCCTTTCCTTCAGCTATCAAATTTTCTTGTTGTAAGTAGTTATTAATGCTTTAGAGACTTTGTCGTACACACAGTGTCCAAAGTGGGTATTTTTATACTGTAGCACTGTTTCTGGTATTGATTTGGCCTTTCCTACATATTTCTTCACAATGATTATTTCCTTGGGTGTGCCGGATTATTACTCTTACCAGAACTGTAATTGCTATAATATATAGCAATCTGTTTATAAATAAACATATGGATGAACAGCAGAAAATAAGCCACCAAAATAATGTAATGAGGAACAATTTGCATTTAGTAGAACATTGAAAAATTGCACAAACTAACAAGAGAGAAAAATACAAATTTTTCATATTATACCTAAAATTCTAAACTTCTCTAAAGAACCCGAGACTTAGATCATGTACTGGGAGCAAGCTCTGATCTGAGATAGGGACATACTGTCAACCACGGCAGTAAACCAGACTTGCCCACAAATAATGCTGCCTGGAAAATCATTTTCCCATCACAATTTACTTTATAAGTTTTCAGAAACATTCTCATACCACAGTTGAGCAAACAAAGAGGTTTCAAAGTTTCTCAAGAGCAGAGAGAGAGCTATGTTCACTTCAGAATGACAATAGTGGGGTCTGTAGCCATGCATCCCCCAGGAGGCCTATGTTCAAGTTCCTTACACTAATGAGACAAAGCAGGGGCATGAACTTTTCTCTGCATCTCAGTGAATGCCACTTAACAAATGTTACAGAGTAGGTATCTCCTCTCTCATTTCTGCAAATGATTGATGGATGTGGGAAATATTTCTTGGGACAATCTTCAGTGGAATTGGCATGTTTCTGAACAAACTATGATTTTGCTGAATTTGTGTTTTCTAACAAAAAAAAAAAAAACAAACCCAAACCTCTTTCTCAAAATATTACTTCTTACAGTTCCAACTGTATACTAGAAAACAAAATATCAGGCTTGATAGCAGCCACACTGAGACAGATCTCAGCTGATGAACTCTTGCCCCAGCATAGCTTATCATTATAGAAATGGTACATCTTTATTTCCTTTTTTCTCACAAGATATTCAGTATTTGTGATTCAGAATATTGTCCTCCGCTAAACATTTTCCCTGTAGTTTTTAATTTTTCTTGTTTTTTCCCCCCAATTCCCTCCTTTTCTTTCTTACTACTGGTTGTTCAGCATCTTCAGTTACATAATAAGCGGGGGGGGGGGGGAAGGCACTTTGGTTTTTCAATGGAAAAAAAATAGGCTCCGTTTCTTGTTAAGAAAAGTATCAAGTATTTTTTGGATCTTTTTTT